>SJXQ01002968.1:0-63003 GCA_006408695.1 Aepyceros melampus | reverse complement strand
GAGGGGCGGCTTGCGCCTCTCTTGGGGAGACACACGAGCTAGCCAAGGGCCGTGTGCCAGGCCTGCCTCACCTTGGTTACTCTACCAGTGGACCCATGAGACAGGACCACTGCTAGCCCCATTATACAGATGAGGAAACTGAGGCCCAGAAGCAGCATTCCAAGCTCAGAGAGGCCCTGCAAACAAGCAATGAGCCAGAGGCTGAAGCCGGGCCTCACTGCCTAGAGACAAAGGCCCCGCTGGGCAGCGGCCGTGCCCACACCTCTCCTCACCTGTGCCGCAGGTGACTGTGCACTTGGACCAGGGTCCATAGCGCCAGGAGAACTCGGGCGGCTGGATGTGGTCGTGGCCGTCTGCCTCCCTGTGGATGACGTACTCGTAGCGCACCCCGGGGTTGCTCTCCTGGAACAGGAGCTGGGGCGGGCAGGCAGGGGCCCTGTGAGCACGGAGTGGCCTCTCCCGCAACCCAGACCCGACCCCCATCCCAAAGGAGCCGACCTCAGCTACCTCCGGGACCTGGGGCTGCCCCAGGGGGCCGTTTCAGAGCCAGGCTCCACGACTGCCCAGGGCCCACTCCTGCCACGGGGCTGGGTCCCACGCACTCCACCTCGGCCCTGCCCCGCCCCGCCCCGGCCTGGCCCCGGCAGGCAGTCACCTGGATCCAGACAGGCTCGTCGGTGGGGCCCGGGGATGTGAGGTTCTCCCAGTTGCCTGTGCGGGCGACGTGAAGGTGGTGCCTGCCACCTCATAGTCCCCGTTCCACTGGATGGTCCACCCGCCATTGAGGAAGTACTTATCCGGGTCCTCGCTGCGCAGGGCCAGGAAGTTGGCGGCCTCTGCCACCTCCACAATGCGGATCTCGCGGGCGCCCACCGGGATCAACCCCACGTCCACATACCCTGTCGGCCAGGGGTTGAGCACAGGTTGTGAAAAGAAGAGGGTTAGCTGCAGTCTGGCCTCGCCTTTCTTTCCACTTGCCCCGCCTGCCAATGCCAAGGTTCATCATTGAGATTCTGACTCCCCACTTAGATCCGTTCTAGGTCACCACAGCCTCAGGAGGGCTCCTGCAATCCTGCCCCGTGCCTGATGGCCCCTCTCTGGGGAACCTCAGTCAGTCTATCACTGGGTTGGGCCTTAACCCCTATACCTGGGGCCAGCATGACCTTTCTAAAAAACCCAGTTGACTGGGCCTTTCTCCTGATGGAGAAGGAAATGGCAACCCACTCCAGTACTCTTGCCTGCAAAATCCCATGGACGGAGGAACCTGGTAGGCTACAGTCCATGGGGTCGCAAAGAGTCGGACACGACTGAGCGACTTCACTTTCTTTCTCCTGATAACGTCCTCCTCATGCCTATAAAGCCTGTTTTTGTTCTTTCGCTAAGTAGTACCCATCATGTCTGGAGAAGGGACTGGCAATCCACTCCAGCATTCTTGCCTCGAGAATCCTCAAGGACAGAGGAGCCTGGAGGGCTACAGTTCACAGGGTCGCAGAGTCAGACATGACTGGTCGACTAAGCACAGCACACAGCACCCGTGGCTGGCATTATCCCAAGAACCCTACATGTGTAACAACCCTATGTACCCCCAGGTACTACTGCTATCCTCGTTTTACAGACGAGGACGCCAAGGCACAGAGACCTTACATAACTTGCCCCAGGGCTCTGCTGGGATGTCAATCAAGCTCTGAGGTCTGGGCTTTAACCACCATGCTGGGCTGCATCTCTGGGGATGAAATCTAAGCTTTTGGCCGCGCATTCACAGCCCCATGGCAGCCCTGCCTTCTGTACAGTCAGGTCCCCAGAGAGCATACTCATTCTCGCCTCCAGGCTTCGTTGGGCACAAGCTCTTTCCTGCAAGGGTAGTGTTTTTCCTCATCTCTGCTGAGTCATTCATGATTCAGCTCGACTTCTACTCCCCACAGGAAGTCTTCCCTGACCTCCCCAGGTCAGGACCTTCTTCCTCAGGGCTCTCACAGCCCCTCTGGGTCTCCCTCCACTGCAAGATGAGACTGTAAGTTCTTCACCTCCGTGTCTCCCTCACCTAGCATACAGTCGGCACTTAAACAGTGTATGCAAAACAGGTCTTGGGGTGTGGGAGTAGAGCTGTGGGGGTTGGTTCTTTGAAGCTTCATAAGGCCACTCATTGGCCCAGCCTGGAGTCCCTGGGGCAAGAAGACTCCCTGGGAGGACAGGTCTCTGCATCTAGGCCTGGGGGCCCTGACTCCTGCCTGGATCCTGGACCCAGCAAGGCAGCGTGCCTGCTTCCCATTGCTAGCCTCAGTGGGGACCAAGGAGGACACAGGCAGGGGCTCAAGGGAGACAAAGAAGGGCTACCAGGCCAAGAACACCCCCCGCCCTCCCACCAGTGGTCCCTCTCCATACCCAGGCCCTCAGCCTCCTCGAAGGTCTCGCTCACAGTGTGACAGGTGGAGCCGTTGCCATGGCACACCCCACAGCGGTCTTCGACGGCACCCGAGTCGATCTCGAAGTCACAGCCCACATTCTGTAACGCACAGGAGGGGAGACCCCTGGTGCTGGGCCGCTGGCTGCAAGCCCTCTCTGGCCCTTGCCTCGGGGGCCTGCCAGGGTAGGGAGAAGAGTGCTCGGAGCATGGAGCAGGGGCCCACCACCGTTGTGGCCTCCAGTCCCTAGTAAACCCCTCAACCTCTCTGAGCCTGTTTCCTCAGATGTGAAACAGGGGGAACCACCCACACCATGAAGATGTTGCTGTGAGATCAAACGAGACAAGAGACAGGAAAAGCTGTGAAACGGCCCCAGCAGGAGGGGCAGCGGGCATACAGGGGCTCTTGACCAGCAGGGAGAGCAGTTTCCTCGACATACGAATCAATGTTCTCTGCTGGTCCTGAGCCCTGGCCTCTATGCCCAGGAGCTGCCCCTGTCAGGAACAGGGGAAAGAAAGTGCTGAGGACTCGGGCAGGGAAAGCAGCCACGGCTGCTGCTGCTGGAAATGTCTTTAAGTATTGTCAGCAAACACGGATGCTTTCTCTGCCAGGCTGAGCCTCTGCACGGCAATCCCTGATAAGTGACCCCATTTAATCCTGTGACGTGGATTCTTGGACGGACAGTCCCCTTATCGCAGAGGAAATGTTTGCCCAGGGTCATTCAACCAGTGGGAGGTCGCGCCTCCACCTGAGCTCTGGTTTCCGGGCTGGGGCCAGGCCAATCCAGGCCAGATCTTGGAAGCCATGGCAGGCAGGCCGGGGTGCAGTCGCAGAGGCTGAGGCTGAGGCCGATGGTGTGTGTGTGGGGGGGTCCAGTCCCAGGAGGATTGGGGGGCGCTTTGCTGAGAGGTAATGGGAGACCTCAAAGGGCTTCACTGGTAGAGCTGGGAAGCCCAGTGGCACAGTCTGGGGAGGGCGGCCAGAGGGAAGCAGGAGGAAGGCAGAGGGGGTCCTCTTCCTCGCTGGGCACACCTTGCAGATCCCATTGATGCAGAGGTCACGGCTGGCCTGGCCCTGGTAGCAAGGGGTGCCATCCACCACAGCGTCCCGCAGCTTCTCAGCAAAGTACTCGTTCGAGGGCCGACAGTGCAGCTCACAGGGGTTCACTGGGGCCCAAGCAGAGGAGCCATGAGGGACAGGCAGGGCAGGAGTCACCCCCGGAAAAGCATCAGTGGCGGGCGGGGGCTCCAGTGGGCTGCTAGTGTCTGCAAGGCTGCCCCCAGGAGCCAGGAGGGAGTGAGGGGCAGCTCCGCAGATAGCACCCGTGTCACTAGGCAAACCTTGGGCCCTCGGATCTCCACCCCCCAGACTTCAGTGTTCCCGCGGCGGCCGGACTCACCGTCATTGACCACAGGAACCCACGTGTGCAGCTGGCCCTTGTAGAGCATGGCGTCAAAGTGGCTGCACTGGACTTGGCGGAAGGAGGGGCGGCCGGCGGGGCAGGCCTGCAGGCTGCACAGGCGGAAGCGCTTCCGCTCACCCACGCAGTATTTGCCCTTGTATTTGGGCCTGTGGGGCGGGGTGGGGGTGAGTGAGCACTGACAGTGGAGCCAACCGCACACCTGAATCCAGAAGCGGGCCCTTGGGGCGAGCAACTCCTCCCGCACCCTGATACCCAGAGATTCCCAGCTTCTACCTCTGCTCCTACAGCTCTGCCCACCAGCTCCCCTTGCCCCCCTCGCCCCGACCTCGGCCCAGACTTGGTCTCCCTGTTTGAAAGGATCTCAGGGAAGGTGGTAGCACGAGGCCTGGGCTCTACCCCCAACCTGCTATGTGACCTTGGTGAAGTCTCCGGATCCCTCTAGGACTCAGTTTCCTCATCTCTAAAATGGGACTGGGGTTGCCTCTGCAGAGGGTTATTGAGAGGCTGGGCTAAGCTACAGACTTGACTGGCACTAGCTGGAGGGGCTACTCCAAATCTCCAGCCTGTGAGAACCAGTGTCCTTAACAGCCCACGTGTCAGCAGACATAATCTTGGTGGCAGCACCCCATCTGGTTCAAAAGGAAGCCCCCTTGGCCCTGGCCCAGCCTAGAGCCTGAACCCCAACCCCACCCCACCTGCTTCCACCCTGCTCAGATCTAGAGACCTGGAGGCAGGGTGGGGTATATGCATGGAGACCGAGAAGGCCCTGGCTCTGAATCCCATGATCCCCTCCTGGGGCAGCCTAGTGAAGGTCCACAGAAGGGCAGACCTCTGCATCTCCCCGAATCTTCACCTCGCCCCTCTGAGATGGGGAAACAAGGCCCAGAGAGATGAAGCCACTCACCCCAGGTCACACAGCACCCAGTCTCATCTTGGACCCACGTGCACCTCCAATGTCACTACGTGGCTTTATTTACTGAGCAATACTACAGATTAGCTGCAGAGCTTTAGTGCACTTATCCATGATGACAACTCTACCAGATGGGCACTGCTGTTGCCCATCATATACTTTCTCTGGAAACTGAGGCCCTGAGAAGGGGTGGAGAGGGCCACTGCATGAGGAGAGGAGAGGGGGTTTGAACTCTATCCATCCAAGGTTCAGAGTCTAATCTTTGAGCCACTGTCTTTCCCTCCCATCAGCTGCTGCTTTGTGGTGTGGCCTCTAATGAGCCACTCCACTCTCCAAGCTTTGGTGTTCCCTTCTCTCCAATAGGGTCAGCAATGGGGACTCAACTAGCCACCAGGGCACTCCTAGAAGTGACCCGAAGTGGCTCTGGACACTCTGGGCTTGGCCTCCACGGGGATACTTCTGAGAATGGGAGACTGGGACAGACTGAATCACCGGCTCTGCTCAGGGCACCCCGCCCCACCTGCCCCAGGGGCCCCGCACTCACGCAGGCTGTGTGCACTGCCGCTCGGCACTCTGCACGCCCGTGCCACAGCTCCGCGAGCAGAGGGACCAGGCGCTCCAGCCAGACCAGCCACCGTCCACGGCCTCGGGCCGGAAGCCCACAGGAACACACTCCCCATTCAGACACCACTACCAAGACAGACAAATGCAGAGCGAGCCCACTCTAAGCTCCTCACCCTAGTGAGAACAAGGTGGGTGGAAGGCCTGGATGGGCCCAGAGGGGAAGACCCCAAGGGCTGCAGGAGGTTCCCTTCCAGTCACCAAGACATCGGCCCCACAGTGGACTCGAACAAAGAATAAAACAGAGCCCACATGCTGACTCTCCGAGGTGGAGGCACCTTGGAGAACTGCTCAGTCAAGCTCTGTCCCAAAGCTTCCATTCTGCAGACGGGGACTCGGGCCAGAGAGGGCTGGGGGTCGGCAAAGAGCACAGGTGAGCCTGTGAACCAAGGCCGAGCCCGGCGCATGGACACAGCAGGTGTCTCACCTGCTCTGCAGCTGGACTGGGGCTCCCCTACCTTGCTCTCCCCACAGCTGTACCGTCCACAGCTGCATCCAGCTTGGAGTGACAGGTGGTCCCCACGGAGCACCAGAGCGTGTGGCAGACGTTCTGCAAGGAGGAGCACAAAGGCCACACCCTCACCTCCTCCCCTACGCCTCCACCTGTTCTACCCCCTCACTACCTCAAGTCCCCTGGGAATCCCTCCTTGGGGTTGGCACATTCTGTAGGTGGAAGCCCCAGAGGTCCCTTCTTATCTTTCCCCAGACCATAGGATTTGTGGCTCAGCACAGTCCCCAGCTCACCCACACCTCTCCAGCCCCAGCCCCCATCTGGAGACACCCTGATTAGAAGCTGCAGGGTCTCTGACATGCCCGTGGCCACCACCTCGGGCGATCTTCCCCAGGACCTGACAGTAGAGGTTTTATTTTACCTCGTACAATCCAGCTCCAGTAGGTGAGTATTAGTCGCTCAGTCATGTCCAACTCTGCAACCCTGTGGACAATAGCCCACCAGGCTCCTCTATCCCTGGAATTCTCCAGGCAAGAATACTGGAGTGGGTTGCCGTTCCCTTCTCCAGGGGATCTTCCCCACCCAGGGGTCGAACCTGGGTTTCCTGCATTGTAGGCAGATTCTTTACCAACTGAGCCACAAGAAAATCCCAGTAGGTAAGGGGCTTCCCTGAAGTCCCACCATTGGTGAATGGCCCACCCAGAATGCAGACCTGGGTCTAGGGCCGCCCAACCGAGGCCTCGCCCACAGGCCACTATGTCTCATGGGCATTATGTGTGGACCGAGCCTGGCTGGGAGGGGTCTGCAGGCTGCTGAGGGCTGCCCCCGACCCTACTCACGTCCATGTCATCGCAGAAGGCAGAGTAGGCCCCGTACTGGAGGCGGCATTGGTGGCCCACATCGTAGAGGACACCAGGTGGTATGGAAGGGAAGTCGATGACATCCTTGGTGGGAGAGTCATCCAGGCACAGGCCCCACCCACGGCTGCAGAGATGGGACAAAAGCGTGGGGTAAGGGGCTGCCTGTCCCCTGAGGCTCTAAAGGGGGAGCCTGAGAGACCCATCAAGGAGGCCTCACCAGTCCAGGAAGGCAGGAGAGGCGGGAAGGGGCTTAAAGCTTTAAACTGAATAGGAAAACTCCAGCCTCCTTACTCCCCCAGCCTGTTTTTTGACATAACCTAGCATGAAAGGCTCCCAGTCTTTCCCGTCTATCTCCAGGGCACTCCAGCTGTTTAAATAACTCATCCCACCCCCCAGGGCTAGGCCTCTCCACAAACCAACCCTTCTACTCCCCACAGTCTCCCCATTCCTCCACCGTGGGGCCTCCCCCTCAAGATCCAGCCCAGAGGCCCTTCCCTCTCAAGTCTTCTGGACCCACTAAGCCCACATGTGGCCCTGCTCAGAGTGCCTGTAGCCTCCCCTGCTCAGTCCAGGATCTGCAGAGCATCATGTCACAGCTGATACGACAGCCCTCCACCCCAGGCTGGGACCGAGGGGATCTGTGTGAGGACCAAGGCCTACAGGCTGCTCCTGCCTGGCCGCCCAGCTGGGAGACAGCCCAGGGGCAGCCCTGCCTGCCAGCCTCTGTCTCTCCCCTATTTCCTCCTGTGCCCCTCCTGGCAGCAACAGGAGGAAAGCAGGATCTGTGGGACTTGGGGTCCCAGGCTAAACAGCTTGGGGGAGGCAGAAACCCCCTGGTCTTCCAGTCTGGGAGGCTGGAGGGTGGCTGGTGCCGGGTCAGGGAGCCAGGATGAGCAGAGGGTCCAGGTTAGGAGGGAGGGAGGCAGAGGGAAGAGGGGCAGAGCTGATGGATGCTGGGATCTCGCCAGGTGGGAAAGAGGAGACACAACGGAGGGGCTGCAGAATATGGAGGGGTCTAGAAATAGGCCAACGTGCAGGCCCAAATGGGGACAGGTTGGGGGTCAGTCAGTCCCTGGGATCCAGGAGCCCAGATTTCAGAGGAGCCGCATTCCCTGGCCAGGGAGGGTGGTCCATGTGATCTCCCAAGGCCGCTGGCTGGTGGCAGGGCCCAGGCTCCAGCCAGAGCCTCAGTGACTAGACTCCTGCTGAGACCCTGGGGGCCCCTCTCCACCTAGAATCACCTGGACCCTTTGTGTCAGCTGGAAACAGACCCTCTAAGATGGGCATGGGGCATATGAGCAGGTGTGGGACCCAGTCTGCTGCCCTAGATGACTGCAGGCCAGGCTGGCTCTGGGTGCTAGGCAGGAACTCTCTCATCTGCTCCTCACAACCCTCAAGCAGAAAACTACTACCACTGTTTCCTTACACATCTAGGGTCCATGGCAGTGCGTCATGTGCCCTGGGTCATGTGGGGGGGGCAGCGATGGTCAGGATGTGATGCCAGCCAGGCTACCAGCCCGCGTGTCCACTTGCTGGGCTGCCCTAAGTGAAAAGCTCCTCCCATCCGATCATGAGCCTGCCCCAAACACTTCATCTCAAATAGAAGTTCTAAATCACAGCAGCTGAGGTCTGGCAGGGAGCAAGGAGGTTTCTGATTGCTAGCCTCATCCTGGGCTCCCTGGACCCGCAACCTGGGGCTGAACATCAGCTGAGGGGTGTGGGGGTAGGAGAGTGAGTGAGTGAGTGTGTGTGTCTGTGTGCGTCTGTATAGGGTCAGCCTGGCCCTGGCTCCTTTTCGTCTGGTAGGACACAATTTAAGATGTGACTGGGGGGTTTACCCACTCCGCTGATTCAGACCCAGCCGGGGGGCTCCTCTGACTGGGGTCCAACATGCCTCAGCCCCACACTAACAGGTCCTGGGGCACACCCAGCCCTTCAGTTTTCCAGCCAGGACCCAGTGCTGACAGGCCGGCTATCAAGCTCCTGTGAGCCTGCCGTTGGAAAGCCAGGCAGCAACAATCCCTCAGGGCCATCCTATGTGTGAGGCTGGAGGGTTCTGGTGGTGGGGCAGGTGTCTTTGCAGGACCCACACCAGAATCAGAGCCACATTCTGGCCCAGATGCTGACCAGGGAGTCAGAAACCCAAGTTCTGCTCTGCCCAGTTTTAGATGCTGTGTGGCCTTGGGCCATCCCTCACCCTCTCTGAGCCTTCACACCCTCATCTACAAGAGCTGAGGCAGCCTGTGTGATCCCAAGCAACAGAGGTATAAATAGCAGCATCTACTTGGGAAAAGTTACACGGGCGGGTGGCCGACAGCCGGCCCTTCCTTCCTCTGGTTGGCTCACCGCCACGCTCCCCAGGCTGCTGATACACATCAGCCCTTCCCCTCTAATTATAGCAGGGCTGGGCAGCCCCACATGGGGTCAGAGCAGACAGCGAATGACTCCAGTCGGAAGTGCCACTCCAACCTCAAGGACTGCAAGGAGCTACCCGTCACCTGGGAGAGACCCGTGTGCCCCCGTCCCTCTCCACCACTGGGGGGCTGGTCGTGGAGTTGCCGGATGCTGGGGACAAGGGCCTGATACTTGATCAGGCCTGCCTCACTCCATGCGGAAATCCTGGCTGCAGACAGGAGTGAGCAGGGCCTTCCCTCCTTAGCCCCAGGTCTAAGTAGTAGCTCATGAAAAGAGAGGTCCCTTATGAAACAGCAGGGTCCCTTAAGTCGACGCTCAGCCCAGAAAGGCTGCTCGGGTTCTTCAGGTTGGCCTCTTGGACTGAGCACTGAACAGTCTCATCGAAACTTTCCTCTAGTCTGACCACCACCTCCTAAAGGTTCTCCAGCCCACCCACGTTTCCCCACTGCCAGCCCTGGACCACGCCATGCACCCACCTAGAGCATCCTTCTTCCTCATGATGCTCCCTTAGTCCTTAGAGAGCAGCTCTGGGGCTCCTTCTCAGAGAGGATGTCTCGCCTCTCTCCAGATTCCCACAGAGCCCCACAGGGCTGCCCTCCTCAGGTGGTGAGGGGCTTGAAGACAGGGGCACTCCTCTACCACTTTCCCTTCAGCACAGTTTGAGACCAGGTGGGATTCGCTAACATCTGGGTCTGTGCGGCCTGATGAGCATCTATTTGCAGGAAGCAAAGGAGTGTGGTGTCCAGTGAGGAATGGGGGATGGACTGAGTGCCTCTGAGACGCCGTCAAATCCTGGAAACACCACCAGACCCCACTTGGTGCCTTCCTTCTGCGAATCTGCCCTTCTGGCCCCCATCCTATCTAGGTGGGGCCTGTCCTGTCTTCCGTCCACCTCCAGCATGGAGACTAAGGGCAGAAGGGCTGGGGGACAGGTTGGTATGACACCCTCCATCCCAGCACCCCCTCCTGCCTGGCCCTCTGGGATGGAGAAGGGAGAGTGTGGCCACCCTTGGGAAGAGGAACTTCCCCTCCCTCCCCAGCTCCCTTCACTGGCCACGTGTCTGTCTCTCTCTCTGCCAGCATTCTGTCCAGCTCTTCTTGGTGCCAAGGTTCTGGGAGGCCCTGGCTGGCTCAGGCTCTGGCCTTCTCCTCCCACCCTCGCCCCAGGCCCCAAGGCAAGTCCCTTACGCATTCCAGCAACCAAATGAAGACAGAGATGCATGTGTCTGTCTGTCCTGAGCAGCGTGCTGGGCAGCACCATGGGTGGGAACAGCTGGAAAAAGCCTTCAGGGTGCTGCAGAGCGGCTGCTCTTCTGATTTCCCAGGGCTTCTCTCATTTTCAGCCCCCAAGTCGGGAGGTAACAGACCCTTGGGATCATTTTCTACCAGGATCACCCTGCCGGGCCACTTCCCTGCTTCAGCTCCTTATCACATCGCTTGTAGCAGCGCAAACAGTCACCAGGCACTGGATGCAAACCATGTGGCCAGCGCTGTGCTACACACGTCACATGCCTCCTCATTTAATTCTCAGAGCAACCCGGGACACAGTCCCATCATTATCCCCGGTCTTTGAGGCTTAAGGGTTAGTGTAACTTGTCTGCCAACATGGGTAGATGTCTGGGCCAGAGTCCAGGGTATTAAACATCAAAGTCAATTCTTCCCTGCTTCTAGTCCCCCTCTCCACCCAATAATCCCTCTTCTATCAGAAGCCAGGATCTTCGCTCTCACGTCCACAGTGAACCTGGTCATGTCCCTGCTTAAACCCCTGTGAATGGACTTCTAGAAAAACAAGGCCCATTGAGCAGACGCAGAGTTATTTCCACTCCTTTCCAGAACCCCACTAAGATGACGAGAAAGAAAAACAAGGCCTAAATCCACAAAGACAAGGGGCAAGGGAGAGGTGATGATGGCAGATGAAAAATGTCAGCAAAATTCTAGAAGCTGGAAAGCAGATGATCAAGTAGCAGCTGACTTACTACAGCACTGAAGGCTGAGAGCCAGTCATGCAGGGAGAAACCACCCCGAAGAGGGACAGTGGAAACGCTCAGGAAACCTGAGGGACCCCTGCAGGCCTGGGTGCCAGGAAGACTGAGGACAGGAGCCTGGCTCAAAGTCTGTAAGATGTCATCAGACCCCAGACCCCCTTCCCAACCCTCTAGAGCAGGGCCATGGCCACCCCCCTGCCTGGCAGAGGACTGGGGTCAGTCTCTGGAGAGGGTGACCCAGGAACCCCAGGCAGACCCGAGGCAGAGGGGCTCACTGAGACAAGAACAAGCGAAAGTCTGCACCAGGAAAGCTGAGATAATCACCAAGCTCCTTCCCCATCTGGGTGCCAGAATGCTGTAGGCACTTACACCTTCCAGGAAAAGACTAGAGAATGCCTCTCTGGAGTGAAATCACTCAGTAAAATGACCCTAGATACTGACATTTGAAGATACCCCAAAGAAACAGCTCCATCCCAACCAGCCCCTCAGTGGTGACTTGAAACAGGGCTGCCTAGCCCATATCCCTCCCGACCGGTGGCCCACCGCCTCCTTCCCCGGGGGGAGTACAGCCACGCCATCTCAAGAAAACCCTTCATGTGAAAGACCGGTTCTAAAAAATGACGCAAAGAAAAGAAAGGTGTTTCAGGGAGTCAAAGAAAAAACAAATAGTAACTTCAACAAGGTAAGATACTGTACCCGTGAAACTAGAACAGGATAATAAAAAGGAATATTTAGCAAATAAGAAATTTCATGAAGTTAAAAGCACAATAGGAAAAAAATTTTTAATGTAATAGGAAGCTGGTAAGGCAAAGATAAGGCTGTCTTTCAGAAAACAGAATGAGTCAGAAAAAAGTTTAAAAGTGTAAAAAAAAAAAAAGAAAGGGAGAGAACAGCTGATATTAAGGGTTCCAGAGAGATGATTATCAAATAAATAAGAATATTTCCAAGGACTGAAGGACTTGAGTTTTTAGACTAAAAGGGCCTAGCAAGTGCCCCCCATCACCACCCCACGGTAAATCAAGACACATAATTGCAAAAGTTCAGATCACCAAGAGAAAAAGAGAGAGACACAGACCAAGAGAAAACAAGAGAGACAAAGTATTCTGTATATTAAGAGAGAGATAAATAAAATCCTAAAAGCTTCCAGACTTTTTTAAAAGGTCACATGCAAAGGTTTGGGAATCAGACTGGTGTGAGATTTGTCAACAGCAGTGTTGGAAGCTAGAAAACAAAGGAAAAACACCTTTGAAATTCTGAGGGAGAAATTTAACTTGGAGGTTGCTATCAAAAGATCAATCAGGTATGAGGGAAGAATAAAGAAAAGCAAACATTTTAAGACAAGCAAATCTATACATCTCTTCTCAGAAGGCTACTTGAGGATATGCTCCACCAAAACAAAGAAGTAAACCCCTCTAAAAAAGGTCGTATGAGACCCAGGAAACAGGAAGATCTTGCATGATAATTCTGAGAAATGGAAATCATCCAGGTTAGACGAGAGCAGGAGGAGAGAGGGATGTCGAGGGGTATGTTCAGGAAAGAAGTGAACTGTGAGAGGACACGGGAGGGACTGCCTTTGGCAAAACTGGATTCAGAGACATTTTGCAGAATTGTTGTAGGATATGGAAGACTTAGAGAAGCAAAGGAAACTAGGCAAATACAGTGGTTCTTAAAAAGAAAATCGTTTTGTTATAATGCTTGGTTTGGCATTATCCATACAACAACAATAAAGAAAACAGTAGACATGGATTTAATCAAGATATGCTAGCATGATATTGGGATGTGGCGGCAGGGGTAGGGGAGCAAATGTGGGCAGGAAGTGACACAAGGGGCTAAATTCCAACCTTCCATTGTACAAGTCATCAGGTGATATCTAAGTTGAAAAACCAAGAAACAGCACTCTAGGAAGACTTTCCGGAAATTGAAAGTAAATAAGGTAAGAAAAGCGAAAAAGGATGAAAAGTTGAAAGTTGCTGCCCAAAGAACACAGGATGGGGAAGCATGCAGCAGGTGGTTTAAAGCTCTCCTACTGCCAACTTGAACTCAGTATTTTTGAACTTGTGATTTGCTCAATTCAGTTCAGTCGCTCAGTTGTGTCTGACTCTTTGCGACCCCATGAATCGCAGCACGCCAGGCCTCCCTGTCCATCACCAACTCCTCGAGTTCACTCAGACTCGCATCCATCAAGTGTGATTGGTTAAGGAGGTTCTAATGGGACAAGAGGCATTTGCGTGAGGAGATACATGATATCTGTGTCCACCGTTCCTTGCCACCTCATGAGCAGAGTCCCAGTGGGTCCACAATGCAGAGAATTCATTGAGACTCTAAGAAAATGCAAGATAAGTGTATTATGTCTAAGATAGCCCCAAAGGCCACACTTGGCACTTGAACCAGAACTTCCTTCAAATGCAGAAGGAAGGTATGATACCTTAGGAAACACAAATGACCAAGGAACTCCATCATCTTTGCTATTCGTGTTGCTTCCTTGTATCATCCAATTATTACATTGAAAATGATGGGCTAGAAGGAAATGTAAAGATGGATCCATTTCCTCTCAGTTCTTCCTCAAACATCAGTAAGCCAAGGCAGAGAGTGCTGGGAAAATGTGCACATATTACCAAGTGAAATAAAACCAGTCAAATTAGTCTTGTGCACTATATCAAGATTTCTAATAAATATGAGGTATGAAATATGAATTGTGTCATTTTGGTGACTCCACATATTAGTTTGATGTGCCTATATCTGCATTTAAAAATTGGCACTGCATAAAGTAAAGATGAGTGGTAAAACTTAGGCTAATCATTTTGAAATAGAGACTGAAAAGAAAAGAAGAACAATAGAAAAGATCAACAAAACAAAGAGCTGGTTCTTTGAAAAGACAGACAAAATTGATAAACCTTTAGCCAGACTCATTAAGAAAAAAGAGAGGGCCAAAATCAGAAATAAAAAGAAGTTACAAGTGATACCAGAGAAATACAAAGGATCATAAGAAACTACTACAAACAACTATATGCCAATAAAATGAACAATCTAGAAGAAACAGACAAATTCCTATATAACCTCCTAGGACTGAACCAGGAAGAAACAGAAAACACGAACAGACAAATTACCAGCAATAAAATTGAATCAGTAAATAAAAACAAAAAACTCCCAACAAACAAAAGTCCAGGACCAGATGGCTTCACAGGAGAATTCCACAAATATTTAGAGAAGAGTTAACACCTTTTCTTCTCAAACTATTCCAAAACATTTCAGAGGAAAGAACACTTCTGAACTCATTCCACAAGGCATCACCCTAACATCAAAACCAGACAAAGACATCAAAAAGAAAATTACAAACGAATACCACTGATGAACACAGAAGCAAAAATTCTCAACAAAATATTATCAATCAGAACCTAACAATACATTAGAAGGATCACACACTCTGATCAAGTGAGATTTGATCAGAAATGAAAGGATGATTGAATGTCTGCAAATCAATCAAGGTGATACACCATGTTAACAAACTGAAGAATAAAAGCCATATGATCACCTCTATAGATGCAGAAAAATCTTTTGACAAAATTCAAACATTTATGATAAAAAAAAAGCCCCTCCAAAAGTGGGAATAGAGAGAATATCAGTTCAGTTCAGTCCAGTCGTGTCCAACTCTTTGTGACCCCATGGGCTGCAGCATGCCAGGCTTCTCTATCACCAATGCCTGGAACTTGCTGTAACTCATATCCATCGAGTTGGCGATACAACTCAACATAATGAAGACCATAAACAACAAACCCATTGCTAACATCATACTCAATGGTGGAAAGCTGAACGTATTCCCTGTAAGATCAGGAACAAGACAAGGATGCCCACTCTCTCCACATTTATTCAACACAGTACTGGAAGTCCCAGCCACAGAAATCAGACAAGAAAAAGGAAAAAAAGGAATTCAAATTGAAAAAAAGAAAACAGGCACTGTTTGCAATGGGAAGACACTATATACAGAAAAATCCTTAAGATGCCACCAAAAAAACTACTAGAACTCATCAATGAATTTGGTAAAGCTGCAAGATACAAAATTAATATAAAGAAATCTGTTGCATTTCTATACAGTAACAATAAATTATCACAAAAAAATTAAGGAAAGCAATTTACCATCACATCAAAAAGGATAAAATATCTAGGAATAAACCTACTTAAGGAGGTAAAAAACTTGTACCCAGAAAATAAACACTGATGAAAGAAATTGAAGATGACACAGATGGAGAGATACATCATGTTCATGGGTTAGAATCAGTATTGTTAAAATGATCATACTATCCAAGGCAATCTACAGATTCAATGCACTCTCTGTCAAAATACCAATGGCATTTATCACAGAACTAGAATAATTTTAGAATGTGTATGGAAACACAAAAGACCTCAAATAGCCAAAATAAACTTGAGAAAGAACAGAGCTGGAGATATCACACTCATTGACTGCAGACTATACTACAAAACTACGTAATCAAAACAGTATGGTACTGGGATAGGAATTAAGATGGTAGAGTAGAAGGACGTGGAACTCAGCTCCTGCCCCAAATACATCAAAAATATATCTACTTATGAAATAATTCTCACAGAATACCTACTGAACACTAGCTGTGCTGTGCTAAGTTGCTTCAGTCGTGTCCGACTCTTTGCAACCCTATGGAGCATAGCCCTCCAGGCTCCTTTGTCCTCAGGACTCTCCAGGCAAGAATACTGGAGTGGGTTGCCATGCCCTTCTCCAGGGTATCTTCCTGACCCAGCAATTGAGCCCAGCTCTCTTATGTCTCCTGCATTGGCAGGCAGGTTCTATACCACTAGTGACACCTGGGAAGCCCCACTGAACACTAGCAGAAGACCTCAAACACCTGAAGGGACAGGAAAGATCTCCATATAACTGGGTAAGATGAGGGGGGGAAGGAGGAGAAAAGGAAGCAGGATGCAACCTGCACCCCTGGGAGGGAACAGTAAAAGAAGACGAGTCCTGCACCCTGGGACGCCCCCTCATCTTCAGGAAGATCAACGGGGACAGAAAGGGAGCTACACAGGCTCAGAGGAAAGTATAACCCCTACTTTGTGGCAGGCAGAACAGAGATCTACATAGAAAACGCCACCAGCCTGCATGCTCCAGCCTGAGACAAGCATCCTATGGTATGGACAGGGGCTGGTGCTGAAACTTGGGGTTTAGAGGACAGATCTGGAGAAAGGACTGGTGTTGGCTGTGTGGAAGTAGCCTGAAGTGGCTGGAACGTGGTACAGATACAACCAGGTTGTCTGCAGAAAAAGCCTGGGCCCACCATAGAAGCAATGTGCCACAATTAAGTGGCATGTGAAGGGAGGGGCAGGGCTGCCCTTGCAGCTTCCTTCTCCATGCCCCAGCTGCCACCTGGGTGGGCTCCAGCCTGGGTGAGTCCACATAACCCAAAAACTGCCTTGGCTGGCTCCAGTGCTCCAGCCACCACCTCCATGGGCTCCCACGCACCAGGTGCCAGTGAGTTTCCCATGCACAGAGGTGGGACTGAAATCATAGATAAGTTCTAGGGACCACATAACTTATAAAGCAGGGCTGAAATCTCTCCTGGCTGTGTGAGCTGCAGATTTACACCTCTGCTGCCAGCTTGGTAAATTCAGCACCTGCAGGACATTCAAGCAGACAGTGGGTGCTCCTGTGGCTGGGAGGTCTGGCCTTAGGAGTTGTGGGTTTTGTGGGCACATGCTATGGGGCTGGGCTGGGCCAGGATCTGAGCTGCCTCCATAGCTCCCTCAGCGAGTCCATATACATGATTACTGCAGGCCTGGGACCTGACTTCTTGGATCTGTGCTGCAGGCCTTGTGAAAACAACACCTGAGAAGCACCAGGGTTGACTGCTGGCATTCCCATGGTTGAGGCAGGGCCAAGGGCAGTGCCAACAGTGGACTTTCGATCCCCCACAATGGGTGACGTAATAGAGCATGCTCACCAGTGGACAGTTCGGGCAGAGCAAAACTCAGTGCCTCCTCTCCAGTGGGAGTGCTCCAAACTCACCTACCTTGCACTGCAGCTCAGAAACACAACTCAGAAATGGATATGGGGGCTTCCAATAATTAGGGAGCAGTTGAGCAGGGCAGTGAAAAACACAGAGCAGAGGAGGCTCTGCTCAACATCCAGTGCAGGCTCTGAAGACAACACCAGTCACACCTCCCATTCAAGGGGATAATGGCCAGCACACACTAAGCAAAGAGGTGGTAGGCATCCACACTAAAAACAGTCCTTGCACCCAAAATATTAAACCCATTCAGGCTACACAGCCTCCCACACAAAAACAGCCTTCTAAGCCTACAACAGATTATGGTTTCTCCTAAACTCATAGAGGAAGAGAAACACAGGTACAACGAAGAAGCAGAGGGACCATTCCAAATTAAAAGATTAAGAGAATTCTCCTGAAGAAAACAATGAAACGGATTTCTTCAGTCTAATAGACACTGAGTTTAAAAAGAAGACACTGATAATATTGAAGGAATTAAGAAGGATTATTGATAGCAATGCAAGTTACAGTAAAAAACGAATTAGAAATTATAAAAAGGAATCAAGAAAAAATAGAGAACTCATTTGCCAAGATGAAAGCTAAGCTAAAGGCAATGAGTAGCAGAATGAATAATGCAGAACAAATATGTGATCTGGAAGATAAAATAATGTAAATCACCCAATTATAACAGCAGACAAAAAGCCAAACGAAAAAATGAAAGCAATATAGTAAGAGTCTATGGGATAACACAGAGCGTGCCAATCTACACATGACAGGGCTCCCAGAAGGAGAAGAAAGAGCAAAGAGGATGGAAAATGTATTTGAAGAAATTATGGTTGAAAACTTTCCAAACCTGAAGGAGACAGATATCCAGGTTCAGGAAGCACAGAGGGTTCCAAACAAAATGAATCCAAACAGACCTACAACCAAGACATATTTCAGTTAAAACAGTAAAAGTTCAAGAGAGAATTCTAAAGGCATCAAGAGAAAAAGAGTTAAATTACAAAAGAACCCCCATAGGATGTGAACTGATTTCTGTACAGAAATGTTGCAGGTCAGATGAGAATGGCAAGATATATTCAAAGTCCTGAAAGAGAAAAATCTGCAACCTAGGATACTCTGCACAGCAAAATTATCATTTAGAATAGAAGGAAAGATAAAGAATTTCTCAGACAAGCAAAAACTAAAAGAATATAGCAATACTAAATGTATAATAAAGAAAATATTGAAAGGTCTTCTCTAAATAGAAGACTCTGTAAGGAAAATCACAATTAGAAAGTAAATCACTTAAATAAGCCAGTACGTAGATCTAAAAAAAAAAAAAAATCAAAAAATTTCTGTGAAAGAGATGATAACCACAATTAACAATAAAAGGATGAACATGAAGATGTAAAAGAGGACATCAAAATCCTAAAACACTGGAGATAAGAGTAAGAAAATGTAGATTTTTTTTTTCTAGAATCTGTTTGAGACTATATGACTACCAGTTTAAAGCAAGTAGATATGGGAAGTGGTTAACAAACTTGAAAAACAGGGTGACCACAAATCAAAAACATAGAGTCACAAAAAGCAAAAACCAAAAAGAAGCACAATACTAGAGAAAATTATCAAACCACAAAAGGAAAAACAAAACAGAAGAAAGAAAAGGTCAAAGAAGAAATATAAAATCAATGGGGAAACAAGGTTTAAAATGGCAATAAAACATATCTGTAAATAATTACCACAAATGTCAATAGGCTAAATGCGCCAATCAAAATGCACAGAGTAGGAGACGGATTTAAAAATAAAAAACAAGAAAACAAGGGACTACAATATGCTGCCTACAAGAGATTTACATTAGGGCAAAGGAAACACAGAGTGAAAGTGAGGGAATGGACAAAGATATTTCATGCAAAAAGAAATGACAAGCAACACAGGTCATATATATATATATATATATAAACCAAACCACTTTGCTATACACTTGAAGCTAACACATTGTAAATCAACTATACATCAGTTAAAAATAAATATAAACAAAAACAAAGGTTATAAAGAAAGTACTACATAATGATAAAAGGATCAATATAAGGAGAGGATATTACACTTTTCAACACACATGTACCCCAATATAGGAGCACCCAAATACATGAAACAAACATTAACAGACATAAAAGGAAAAACTGATGGGAATATAAGAATAGGAAAAAGACTTTAACAACGGTCACATCAACAGACAGATCTTTGAGACAGAAATATCAATAAGGCAAGAGATACTAAATGATAAAACATAACAGTTAGACTTGATATTTTCAAGATATTACATCCAAAAAAGGGAAAATATACATAATTTTCAAGTGCATATGGAACATTCTCTAGGACTGACCACATGCTAGGGCACAAAATAAACCTCAACTAATTTAAAAGTATAGAAATCCTTTCAAGCATCTTTTCTGCCCACAGTGACACAGATATCAACCACAGAAAAGCAAATAAGAAAAAACCAATTACATGGAGAATAAACATGTTGCTAAAAAACCAGTAAGTCAACAATGAAATCAAAAGGAAATTTAAAACCTTGAGGCAAATGACCATGAAAACACAACCATAATAAATCTATATGAGATGCAGCAAAAAACAATTCTTAGAGGGAAGTTCATAGTGATAAAGGCCTTTTTAAAGAAACAAAACAAATCTCAAATAAACAACCTAACTCATCATCTAAAAGAATTAGAAAAAGAGAAAGCAAAACCTAAAGCCAGCAGACGGAAGGAACCAATAAAGGTCAGAGAGAAAATAAAAATTGTTTTAAAAAGTAGGGGAAAAAAAAAATCAATGAAACCAAGAGCTGGTTCTTTGAAAGGGTAAATGAAATTAACAAACCTCTGGCCATGCTCCCCAAGAAGACAGAAGACAAAAACAAAATAAGAAATGAAAGAGGAGAAATCACAATCAATACTGCAGAAGTGTGAGCAATTATATGCCAACAAAGTCTACAACTCAGAAGAAACGGACAACTTTCTAGAAGAATACAGCCCACCAAAGCTGAATCAAAAAGAAAGAGGATAGACGGGTCACTAGAAGGAAACAGCACTTGTAATCTATAAAAACAACAACTCCCTACAAATAAGAGCCCAGGGCCAGATGGCTTCACAGGTGAATTCTACCAAACATACAAAGAAAAACTTACACCAATCCTTCTCAAACTCTTCCAAAAGACTGAAGAGGAAGGAACACTCCCAAAGACATTCTATGAAGCCACCATCAACCCAAGACCAAAACCAAAGACAATACCAACAAAGAAAATTACAGGTCAATACTTTTGGTGAATATTAGATGCAAAAATTCTCAAGAAAATATTAGCAAACCAAAACCAACAACACATAAAAAAACATCATGCACCATGGTCAAGGAGGATTCATCCCAGGGTCACAAGGATAGTTCAGCACATGCAAATCAGTGTGACACACATCCACAGAGGGCAAAAACCACATGATCGCCATAATAGATGCAGAAAAAGCATTTTATAAAATTCAACATCCACTCATGATACAAGTGCTTACAAAAGTGGGTACAGAGGGAGCATATCTCAACATAATGAAAGCTATTAATATTTATGACAAACCCACAGCCAGTTAATATTCAACAGTGAAAAGCTGAAAGTCTTGAAAGTCTGAAACAAGACAAGTATACCCACTCTTATCACTTCCATTCAATATAGTATTGGAAATCCAGCTACATAAATCAGATAAGAAAAATAAAAGGTATTCAAATTCAGAGGGAAGAGGTAAAATTGTTATCATCTGCAGATGACGTGATAGTATATACAGAAAATCCACACAAAAACTATGAAAACTGATAAACAAATTTGGCAAGGTAGCAGGATACAAAAGTAACATGGAAATTGTTTGTACTTCTTTACAATAACAATGAAAATCAGAAAAAGAATGTAAACAAAAATTCTTTTAAAATCATACTTTAAAAAATCAATACTCAGGAAGTATGTGAAAATCTCAGCAAGAATGTGAAAGACTTAAATGCTGAAAACTAAAAAGTATTAGTAAAGGAAATTGAAGATGATTCAAAGAAATGGAAAGAGTGCCCAGCTCTTGGATTGGAAGAATACCATTAAAATGGCCGCTCTACCACCCAAAGCAATCTATAGATTACTCATGACATTCCTCACAGAACTAGAACGAAAAATCCTAAAATTTATATGGAACCATGAAAGACTTAATTACCAAAGCAATTCTGAGTAAAAGAACATAGCTGGAGGTATAACCTTCTCAGGCTTTGAATACTACTACAAAGCTACAGTAATCAAAACAGTATGGTATTGGCACAATAGCACATGGATCAACAGAACAGAATAGAGAGCCCAGAAATAAAGCCACACACCCATGGCCAATTAATCTTTGACAAAGGAGGCAAGAATATACAAGGGAGGAAAGATAGTCTCTTCAGCAAGTGCTGATGGGAAAGTTGGATAGCCACACACAAATCAATGACGTGAGAACACACCCTCTCACCATACACAGAAATAAACTCAAAATAGCTTAAAGACTGAAATATAAGAGATGACACCATTAAACTCCTAGAAGAGAACACAGGCAAAACCATACCAGTGCCTTCTTATGTCAGTCTCCAAAGCAACAGAAACAAAAGCAAAATTAAACAAATGAATGAGATAATGCCATCTGCAGCAACATAGATATACCTACAGATTATTACACTAGTGATTCAGAAAGAGAAAGACCATATAATATCACTTGTATGTGGAATCTAGAATACAACACAAATGAACATATCTACAGGAACAGACCCACAGACATAGATAACAGATTTATGGTTGAAGGAGAGGGGACATGGGGAGGAAAGACTGGGAGTTTGAGACAGACAGATACAAACTATCATATATATGGGATGGATAAACAACAAGGTCCCACTGCATAGGCCAAGGAACTATATTCAATACCCTTGATAAACCATAATGGAAGAAAATATGAAAAAATATATATATGTATAACTGAATCACTATGCTGTACATCAGAAATTAAACACATAAGTCAATTACACTTTAATAAATTTTTTTTTAAAAAACAGTGTGATACTGGCACAAAAACAGACTACAGATCAACAGAACAGAGAGCCCAGAAATAAACCCACACACTCATGGTCAATTAATCTTCAATAAAGGAATCAAGAAGATACAACAGAAAAGACAGTCACTTCAGTAAGTGGTATTGGGAAAACTGGACGGCTACATGTAAAAGAATGAAATTAGAACATCTGTCTCAAACCATGCACAAAAAATAAACTCAACATGGATTAAGGACCTAAATGTAGTACCAGAAACCATAAAACTCCCATAAGAAAACAGAAGCAGAACACCCTTTGACATAAATTGTAGCAATATTTTTTTTTGATCTGTCTCCTAAAGCAAAGTAAATAAACAAACGAGACCTAATTAAACTTAAAAGCTTTCACTCGGTGAAAGAAACTATCAACAAAATGAAAAGACAACCTTTAGATGGGAGAAAATACTTGTAAGACATGACTGACAAGGAGTTAATATTGAAAATATATTAACAGTTCATACAACTCGATGTCAAAAAAACCACCAGATTAAAAATATGTTCAGAAGACCCGAAGAGATATTTTTCCAAAGAAGACACACGAAAAGATGTTTAACATCATTAATCATCAGAGCGATTATAATCAAAACAAGGCATCACCTCACACCGCAGAATGTCTATCATCAGAGAGAACACAAATAACAAATGTTGGCAAAGATGTGGAGAAGAGAGAACCCTTATGCACTGTTGGCAGGACTGTAAATTGGTGCAGCCACTGTGGAAAACAGTATGGCTCAAAAAGTGAAAAACAGAACTACCATGTGACCCAGCAATTCTACTCTGGGTATATACGGGGGGAAAATGAAAACACTAATTTGAAAAGATACATGCACATCCGTGTTCATAGCAGCCCCGTTTCTAACAGCCAAGATATGGAAACAAACTAAGTGTCCACGAACAGATGAATGGATAAAGAATACGTAGCAGATAACGGAATACTGCTCAGCCACAAAAGGCATGAAATTCTGCCATTTGCAATGACATGGATGGACTCAGGGATTTTATGCTTAGAGAATGTCAGACTGAGAAAGACAAATACTGTATGACATTACTCACGTATGGAATCAAAAAAACAAATAATGATTACAACCAAAAAGAATCAGATGAGAGAATAAACTAGTGGTTACCAGTGAGAAGAGGGAAGGGAAGGGAGGCAAGTTAGGGACAGGGGATTAAGAAGTTCAAGCTACGATGCATAAAATTACAAGGATATATCGTGCGTGTGCATGCTAAGGTGCTTTCAGTGGTGTCCAACTCTGTGACTCTTTGGACTGTAGCCCACCAGGCTCCTCAGTCTATGGGAGTCTCCAGGCAAGAATACTGGAGTGGGCTGCCATGCCCTCCAGGATATATTGTACAGCATAGGAAATACAGCCAACATTTTATAACTATAAATGGAATATAACCTTTAAAAACTGTGAATCACTGTTGTATATCTGAAACATATAATATGGCACAACAGCTATATCTCAATAAAACAAAACCTTGCACTAATCATTTAAATGTTTTAATTTGTCTTTACTTAAAACATTAAATAGTAAAATTTAAAATACCACAGCAAATTAAGAGAACACAATAGAAAGGTAAAGCTGTGTATTTCAGCTCCTGCAAGGGCCCTTTCTTTCCCGCTTTTCACTGGCCCCACCTCCTCCACCTTCCTTTCCTGTCCTGCTTTGGCTCCTGTAGCCTCACTTAATATCCTGCAGAGCTCTGAAAACTAACCCACGCTCATGCCTTTACCAATGCCTCCTGTACCAGGAACACCCCACTCCTCTCCCCACTATGCTTCTGTGAACTCCCGCGCATCCTTCAAGGTGCTGCCCTGGCAGACCTCGACCCGAGCGGCTCGGACGAGGCCCGGGGCTGGGAGGGACTTACTCGAGGAACCTGGTGATGTACTCGCGGCTGCAGCGGGACCAGGTGAGAGGCGCAGCGTCGTACAGGAGCTGTGGAGACATGATGAAAGGCCGTTTCCCAACGGGCTCACAGTCATTGCCGCTTCCGTCATGCTGAATGCCAAAACTGTGTGAGAGCACGGCCCCAGGGGCGGGTGAGCCGGCGGGAAGCCCGCCAGCCCACTCCCTCCCTCAGGGGTCTGCGAGGTGCCGGGTCCTGGCTCTGCCACCAAACCACCGTGTGGCTGGGGGAAAGTCACACCCCACCTCTGAGCCTCCGTTTCCTTAAGGTAAAACGTGGGTGTGACAACCAGTATCCCTGGGGCCCTCCAGCAGCTGATCCTGAACTGAACCACAGACCAGCCCACCAGGGACCACAGAGCAGCCCAGCGCCTGCGCTGAGCCGGCCAGCAACGGCCAGCCAGGTGGCACCAAGAGTGGCCCACAGGGGGCCCACAGTGGCCCCCGCAGCCTCACTGGCACCAAGAACAGTCTGACAGGGTTCCTCCCCAGCCCAGGTCCTATCCAAGGCTGTGCACTGGAGTTAGGGAGCCCGAGCTGCCATGCCACAGGAAAGGTCTCGGAGACCATCCTTGGAAAGACACGAAAACAATTATGCGTGCTGAGCACTTCCTATGTGCCAGGCATCATACTAAGCTCTTTTCAGAAACACTATCTCACTCAGTCCTCAGTGATGAGCCAACCCCTCTGACCAACAGCGCTCTCTGTGAGCCTGCCCTCGTGGGCTCCCAGACCATCTAAGACGCTGCCATACTCACAGCTAAACAGTCCAGGCACAGATGGCTGAGGGCAGGAGCCATGCTTAGGCATGACAGCCTTACACGGAGGTGTCCAATAGAGGGAGCCTTTCACATCCCTGAATCCAACTCCCTCAACCAACAAGGAGCACACAGAGGCCCAGACAGGGCAGGGAACTTGCCTAGGGTCACAGAGTAATTAGGAATGGGGTGGGAGGTGCAGGGACCAAGAGTCAAAAATGCAAGCACTGAGGGCAACAGGGAAGGACAAAGACCTGAGGTGACTTTCCGGCCCATCTCAATCCCACTTAAGACTTAGTCCTCTCCTGTGTAACAGGGAAGCAGCCTGGCTGCGGGGTGGGGACAGGGCAAGGACAGAATGTGGCTAGGTTGGGCTCATTCCTCAGACAGGACTCCCTTCCCTGGGACTGCAGGGGCCATCAGCCTGGCTGGCTGGTGCCTCCAGGTTGGGAGGTGAGGTTCTTCGTGTGGCAGTGGGGGTGGCAGGGTACCTGTGCCCGAGCTCGTGGGCCACGGTGAAGGCCAAGGGCAAGCCTGTGTCCTCGTTGATGTTGCAGCTGCGGTGTGGCTGGCACATGCCCGCCACGTGGGACAGGCCCAGAGTCTCACAGGGCTGGTTCATGGCCGCACACAGGTCCTTCCTGCACATGCAGAGAGAAGGGGCCCTCAGACTGGCCTGGCCTGGAGCCAGGCCCTCCCAGGCTGAGGGGGCCAGAGAAGGACCCCTGCTGACTCTGAGGGAGGGTGGGAGCAAGAAGGACGCTTCTCCCATCACTCTCAGACCAGCCCAGGAGCCTTTAGGAAGCAGTGACTCTTATTCACACAAGATACCTCTCTGGGCCTGGGGAGAGATCCATGCCCAGACAATTTGGGTTACTACCCCAGTGAGAAGCTGCTGCAGCTCAGCAAAGGGAAATATTAATAACTCCACCTCAAGTTCAAAAATACTGCCTTAAACTGATTAGGAGTTGTCAGAAGTTGGGGTCATGTGGGAGTGGGGAAGTATGGGAGTAAGATTTTCTGGTTATAAAAGAGCAGAAGAGATCCTTCTAATGGAACCATTCCATATACAGACTGGGCAATGGATACAGAAATTACACATTGCAGAAGACTAAACACACACATAAATAAGTGTATGTAAAATTAGTGAAACCTGAGTATGGTCTGTGGATCACATCAGCATCAATTTTCTGCTTGGGATATAACTACAGTTATGCCAGATGTTGGGGGCTTTCTTGGCGGCTCAGATGGTAAAGAATCTGCCTGCAATGCAGGAGTGAAAGTGTTAGTCACTCAGTCGTGTCCAGCTCTTTGTGATCCCATGGACTGTAGCCCGCCAGGCTCCTCTGTCCATGGAATTCTCCAGGCAAGAATACTGGAGTGGGTTGCCACTTCCTTCTCCAGGGATCGTCCCAACCCAGGGATCGAACCTGGGTCTCCCGCACTGCAGGCAGATTCTTTACCACCTAAGCCACCAGGGGAGAGCCAGGTTCAACCCCTGAGTCAGGAAGGTCCCATGGAGAAGAGAATGGCTATCCATTCTAGTATTCTTGCCTAGAGAATTCCACAGACAGAGGAGCTTGACAGGCTACAGTCCATGGAGTGCAAAGAGCTGGACACAACTGAGGGACTAATACTCTCACTTTCACACCAGATGTTACCATTGTGGGAAACTGGATGAAGTGTAGATGGTACCTCCCTGTATTATTTCTGACAACTGCATGAGAATTCACGATGAACAGCTCACAATGAACATTTACAGTAAAAAGCTCTCCCCAAGTGCTACGGAAATCCTGTCTTGGATCAAAGGCATGGAAACCCTCCTCCAGATGAGGCTCCTGAGAGCAGGGCCATGTCTGCCCGCCTCCTGGGGCTTCTCCCTGAGGGTCAGGTGGCACCTCCCTCCCACGCAGGCTCCCCCAGCTGCACTCCGGGCCCCTGCCCCCCCAGCTGCCAGTACCTGGTGAGCAGAATGGCTGTGTCGTGGTGCAGCGGGTGGGCATCCCCCTTCATGTTGATGCTTTTCTGCCACTTGCAGAAGCTCCTCAGAGTGTTGTCTGCGTGGTGAGAGATCTTCAGGTCCTCCTGCGGGCGGAGCGCACAGCCACTGAAGCCCTCCCCCGGAGCTCTGAAGGGTCAGGCCAAATTCCCCTCCACAGGAAGGCGGGGGACAGAGGCTCAGGGGTGGCAGCGGGCAGGCCTCTGGGCCCAGGCCAGTCTCCGGTCTGACCACCCCTCCCACAGGCACCTGCCAGAGGGGGGCTGAGGGAGGGTCAGCCAGGGCTGGGGGTGACAGATGACCCTGCTTGGGCCAAGGAGGCCCTGGCTGCGCCCTTCCACACAAGGCGGCTCGGGTGAGTGGCAGGAGGGCTCTGGCAGGCGATGCCCATCCCGGGGCAGTGCAAGGTCACGCGACTTCTCACCTCCTATCTTCCAGCAGGATCAGGCGCACGATGGTGATGTGGATGGGGTTCCCGATGCTGGGGTCATGAAACAGACCGGCCACCTACCCAAGAAATAAGGGTCAGGCTGTCACCTCAGATATACGACACAGGCAGCCCCTGCTCACCTCCAACCCACCCGGAGGGATGCACACCCACGTTCATACACAGGGGAGCTCACACAGTACACGCACCCCATACATGAAAGTACTCACACCTGAACACACACTTCCCCAGCCCAGCATCGGCAGAACCTGGAGGGGACGAGAGGGCCTCCCAGGCTCTGGGCTCCCGAGCACCTATTTGGAATCCTACTCCCCAGCTTGCACCTCCAGATGCTGGCTGGTTGGCCCACCTCAGGGCCCTTCTCTGTCCTGGGCTGGGACGGCCCTGCTGCCTCCTCTTGCCCTGGGAGGCTGGGACCAGCATCCCAGGAGTGAGCCCTCTCATGAGGTAGGAACTGGACACAGTCTGGGGGAGGGATAGAGGCAGGCAAGGCCCATCTTCCCTGGGGCTGACAGCCATAGGGCCAAGAGGGCTGGTGTGCAGCCCTCTCAGAGGCCCCCAGAGCTAACCCCACTCAGCCCTAACGCAGAAGGCCATCCCCAAAGATGGACAGTGTGCCAAGGTGCAGGGAAATGGCAGGTAAAGCTGTCTGTTCTTTTAAAGCTCTCTCAGGACATGGAAGAAGCCAGCCCATGAGTGGAGACAGGGGTCAATTTCCCAGCAGGCAGAGATGTCAGGACACATCAGTTTTGAGTTGGCTTCTAGTGATTCCATCAAGAAAAATATATTCAAATAGGAATGGAGAAAACATGTACTGTTAAGAGGGCACAAAAGCCCCTGATAAGGGGATGAATCATACTTTCAGAGCTCAAGGTCGGGAATGGTGAAGTCAGTGATGTAATAATGTGCCTCCCTCACCTCCATGCACATGCTGGGTCCTGGGCCCCCTCTGCACTGCCTGCCTCCCCCACGTCAACCAATTCTGCCTCCAAAATTTTGTCTTTAGCCCATTTGCAGCCCTGCAGCCCAGCCATTTGTCTCTGAATGCAAACCCAATCACATTATGTCTTTGCTTAAAACCAGTGGGTCTTCACTGTCCACAGGTAAAGACAAATGTCCTAAGCCTGGTACACAGGCCTGTGTGGTCTGTCGCTGTCCACCTCTATGGCCTCACTCTTCACCTCAAACTCCCTCACTCCCTTGCTCTAACCACTCTGTCTGGCTTTCTCTCAAAATCCCATGATCCTTCCTACACAGGGCCTTAGCAGATGTTGTGCCCTCAGCCTAGAACACCTTCCCAAGTTATTTTTTACCCTTTCTCCAGCTCTCACCCTTCCACCACGTCTTCTGAGAGCTTTTATTCTACTCAACACTCCCAAGCCACCATGAACTTGTCTTCTCTAGGACCCCCTCCATCACACTTTCACATTTATCAGTTTCATTAACATCTCTCTCCCTTTCCAGACTGTAAGCTCCAGGGGCTCTCTCTGATCTGTCCAGGTTCCTAGCATATTATGGACTCAAGAAACAGTTGCTGAATGAATGAATGAAGCTCGAGTGCTTGTTTTTTCCAATGCATTATCTCATCTAAAAAAAAAAAAACTAAAAATGCAGAGTCCCCTGGAGAAAATCAAATTAAAAGAAAAAAGTTTTCCTAGACAACATGCAAGTGAGCTTGGCAGCAGACCCCAACAAAGAGGCTCCAAAGGATGAGAAGCCCCTGAAGGTCTGCTAGGATCTGTCACAGCAACTAGCCCACCTTATGTCCTGAGTTAGGGCTGGGACAGCTTCCTGCCACCACAAAGTCTCCCCATTGTCTAGAATATTTTTCACTGTCCCCCAAGAAGTATGGAGGTGAAACATGCTGGGAGGTACTAGAGGAAGGCAGGGTCATTAATTGTTGACTAAATCAACCAGTTTGACCACTTCCAGGTTCCTATCACCAAGAGATGGCAAGGGTGAACGTCGATATTCTAGGAATCAGCGAACTTGGGCTGGAATGGATGAATTTAACTCAGATGACTAACAGTGGTGAAATAACTCCAGACAGAATGAAGGGATAGAGCCAAAGCAAAAACAATACCCAGTTATGGATGTGACTGGTGATAGAAGCAAGATCCGATGCTGTAAAGAGCAGTATTGCATAGGAACCTGGAATGTCAGGTCCATGAATCAAGGCAAATTGGAAGTGGTCAAACAAGAGATGGCAAGGGTGAACGTTGACATTCTAGGAATCAGCGAACTAAAATGGACTGGAATGGGTGAATTTAACTCAGATGACTATTATATCTACTTCTGAGGACAGGAATCCCTCAGAAGAAATGGAGTAGCCATCATGGTCAACAAGAGAGTCCGAAATGCAGTACTTGGATGCAATCTCAAAAACGACAGAATGATCTCTGTTCGTCTCCAAGGCAAACCATTCAATATCACAATTATCCAAATCTATGCCCCAACCAGTAATGCTGAAGAAGCTGAAGTTGAACGGTTTTATGAAGACCTAGAAGACCTTTTAGAACTAATACCCAAAAAAGATGTCCTTTTCATTATAGGGGACTGGAATGCAAAAGTAGGCAGTTTTCTCTTAGGGTCATTTAAACTCAATCGGAGTGTTGAGCTAAGTCTCAATAAAAAATTAGCTTTTCACCTGTTAAAAGGAAAACTCCTACAATTATGGGGAGGATCTACATGGTTAACACCAGGCTATGGTCATTTAAGTTTAAAGGCTCCTCTATGTTGGGAATGGTTAAATCATACTAAAAATGATCAACCTGGTAATTATGAGACAAGACTGGGTACTTTATGAACTATGCCTGTTATTACCCTTAGAGAGAGTGATTGGTATGGAACTCAGTGGATTTGTGGCAGTAATTTATGGCCTTGACATCTACAGGGATGATACGAAGGTGTAGCCTGGGATTCCCATGAATTTAAGGTCATACATGTTAACAAATTACAGGTAACCCCAACCAATCTATCATTGGTATGATCCCAGTGGGTCAAAGATCTGTATTCTACTGGTATGACCATTTAGCAGCTTGTGTGTGTGTGTGTGTGTGTGTGTGTGTGTGTGTGTGTCTTCAGTTGGGCTGGAGGATGTAACTGACCATATGCCTTGACAACTTTCATAAGCTTTAAATGATAGTAACCAGGCTATTAGCCTATTGAATTCTGAGATCTCTATGATGAGAAAGGCAGTGCTACACAACTGCAAGACCCTTGACGCCTTACAGCATCTCAGGGAGATATCTGTGCTATAATTCAAACCGAATGCTGTATTTTTGTACCTGATAAATCCTTAATGTAACACATTTGAACCACATGAAAAATCAGATTTCTGCTCTAAGTGACCCATTCCCTAGTCTTGACAATCTTTTAAAAAAACTGGCATGGAAGACTCATGGCTAAAATATTTACTTTTAATTCCACTAATGTTATTAACTATACCATTTGTACTTTGCTTGTTTCACAAGATTATTATTTCTTGTATTACCAAGTATATGACTGAGCCTTCAATGGAAATGATGACTAGAGGCAGTTGATCAAATTTATAGTTCGATATATGATCAATGATTGTAATAGTGTAACTCTAGAAGGCAGTGGCAACCCACTCTAGTACTCTTGCCTGGAAAATCCCGTGGATGGAGGAGCCTGGTAGGCTGCAGTACATGGGGTCGCGAAGAGTTGACACGACTGAATGACTTCACTTTGATTTTTCACTTTCATGCATTGGAGAAGGAAATGGCAACCCACTCCAGTGTTCTTGCCTGGAGAATCCCAGGGACGGAGGAGCCTGGTGGGCTGCAGTCTGTGGGGTCGCACAGAGTTGGACATGACTGAAGTGACTTAGCAGCAACAGCAGCAGCAGGGAGGACATGGTAGGTAAGTCCATGAGATTGGGTGAGATAAGCTAAAAGGTTGAAAATAGGGATGAAGTCTGAAAATAGAGACTTGGGGCATTACTGAGAAGATATCTGCAAGACACAACAGATGTTATTCATCAAGTATTAATGGTAAACCTTTTTAAGCACTTAATAAAGTGTGATCCCAACACTTAGAGACTGGGTAGTGGAGGCAGAGAGGAGCCAGCAAGGCAGAGGGAACACTGGGAGGGCGTGGGCTCATGAAGGCTGAAGCAGGAAAGAGTGTCAAGCATGATGTTATGACCAACTTTTGTTAAAAGCTACTAGAGGTCAAGTCCCATGAGGCTAGAAAATGAAAAGGCTTTTGATGCAATAAAACTGGATAGTCTGATGGTGGGAGCAGAGAATGGAGGATTCAGGCTGAAGGAGACAGCAGAACCAGATATTGAGGGTTGATAGACTGTGGACCAGGGGATGGCACCTTCCTGAATCTTGAAGACTGTGCCTCAGAGATAGGGCTGGTCACCAGCAAGGATACCTGGGCAAGGCTTGCCTTGCATACAGATGCATGGAGAACCTGAACAAGGGACTCTGAGAAGAAAGTCAAGCCACATGTAAGGCTGCTCAGCATCAAATGGACTACAGTGGCTTTGGCAGCAAGCTGGGCTAATGAAATTCTGCTTTAGACAGAACAACAGTGCTGGACAGATGGTCAGCCTGGTGCCAAAGGTACATCTGGGGCTACAGCAAAAATAGCTGCCCCTGCAACCATGGCCTGAAAGACCTCTGTTGGAGAATTGGGTGAGTAATGCTGGAGACCTTTGATATTCGGCAGGCTGAGGGTTAGCAGGATTTGATTTGATTTATCAAATGGAGACATGTACAGTGCTGATGCCTTCAGTACATGGCGGAGCAGTTTGCACCCGGTTCATGGACACCCCTGTGCTGTGATTGTGTCCTCTTGAGAGAGCGCCAACATTGCTTCCATATGTCTTGGTATAAACAGTGCCGTCAGTGTCACTCATGTTGGGATGACCCCGGTTTCAGGGGCTGCTTTTCCTTTAAGATGATGGAGAAGGATCACGAGTGAGTGTGTAATTAGCAGAGCTCTGGGTTACAGGTGTGCATGATGCAGATGTATTTTCAGTGCCTCTCTTTTCTGCCAAGAGAACCTTCCTGCAGCATCATGGATATAAGGTTTGCGAGCTGTCTCTGACGGTCTGCTTGCCCTAGTCAGGATAAGGGCTCCTCATGCACAATTGAACATGTCAGTCCCCCAGGAAACTACTCAGGGGCATCTCCATCACTACCGGTAACTCTATATCAAAGGATTGTATAGTCATATTACCTTACATAGCCCCAGGACTTAATCATAGTTTCCCTAAAGTTTAGCAGCATAGAATCTCCGACCTTCAAATTCCTGGGCATAGCAGTGCAACATTTGACATTGCAATAGTAATTTGGCAGAGGAAATTGAATACAGTTATAAAACGTGATGTAGAAATAATCACACTTTTAGGCTTTTGGTTAATTTATCCTATGTTTGCTACTGCTGCTGCTAAGTCACTTCAGTCATGTCCGATTCTGTGCGACCCCATAGCCGGCAGCCCACCAGGGTCCCCCATCCCTGGGATTCTCCAGGCCACAACACTGGAGTGGGTTGCCATTTCCTTCTCCAATGCATGAAAGTGAAAAGTGAAAGGGATGTCTCTTGGTGTAATTATGTTAGTTCTCGGTGTTCTGGCGGTTGCTTTTTATTTTGGTACCAACAGTGCTGAAGTTCTTAATGGCAGCCTTGATTACATCTGTTGATGACTAGCCTGCTAGGTGGAGGTACTGGGGTGGCTGGGTGAGAATGGTGGGTAAGACTGGATGGACACAGCTGGGCCTGGGTGTGGCCCTCACTTCTGGGTGAGCTGCATCTGCACTGGATGCACAGCTGGTTTCTGAGGGACCCGTCTAGATCAGAGTAAAGCAGAAGGTTTCCTCTGCACATCTGTCTGGCAGGGTGTATGGGGTAAATGGAGGTCTGGAAAAATCTATAGGGGCAGAGCCAAAGCTGCTAACAAGTTCAAGTCTGCTGGGCTTAAAGGCCAAAGGTCAGCACAGGTAACTAAGGCAGCAGAGTTAGGACTTAAGGCAAAGAGCAGACATTTGTGCAGAGTCCCAGCTGCAGGCAAGGTCATCATTTTGAACCATTTAGCCTCAACCAGGGGGTCTTCATATCTTCCTTATTAGTGCGGGAGACAGTCTACTCATGTGCCCAACTGGGTGGAGATGCATTCGTCTATACATTCATTCAATGATGTTTCAGATTCAACACGACACAGGAGACATTGGCCTAGATTTCACCTAGTCTGCTGGGTAAGGGTGACTCTATTTTAACACGGAGTGATGAGAGTTACTATAAGAGTAATTCTGGACAGGAAAGAGGAGTGAGGAGGAGAAAGAGGAAGGCTGCTGTAGTTTGGGCCATTGATGTCCCTCAAACGTGGTTTTAAGTTGAATTGCTGGGTGGCTTGATCATTGTCTTGCCCTTGGAGTACCAGAACACTCCAAGCAGAGGTCACTTGAATGGGTCAACCCGCCCCACACCAGTACCGTCTTTGAGTGGCTGCAGTTATAGGGGCCAGGAACCAGCTTGGCTCTTATCATGCTGCTGGTGACTTCATGGTCCCTTGAGAACATGGCTCCGGCCTCTCTCCTCTGTGATAGCTTCTCGTCCTTCCCTAGTCCTTCAGGGCCTGGGTGTCTTACTCCCTGCAAAGGCTGCGCAGCCTGGAGTGTCCATTCTCCTTGGATAGCACCTCTGCCCCTGGATCCCACATGCATCTCATCTCCTTCTTCCCACTTGGGTGGACACGTCCATCATGAGGTTGGCAGAGTCATCTTCAAATTCTTCCTGTTGCTGTTCTCAGTTGGATTTCCAGGCCTTGGAATAAATTTGTCTTTTTCCTTCATGTGTCTCAAATTTTAACCTTTAGCATGGGATCCACTTTTTGTCAGTCTGCACATCTGTGCTCAGTTGCATCTGATGCTGCGACCCCGTGGACTGCAGCCCACCAGGCCCCTCCGTCTAAGAAATTTCCTAGGCAAGACCATTGGAGTGGGTTGCCACTTCCTACTCCAGAGGATCTTCCAACCCAGGGGTCGAACTCGTGTCTCTTGGGTCTCCTGTACTGGCAAGCAGATTCTTTACCACTAGCGCCACCTGGGAAGCCCTGTGTAACCAGATGTAAGCATGTTTTTGGATGGACCCTCCAAGGGTAGGGACTGTCTATCTACCTCCTTGGGGCCTAGCTTTGGGGGTGACACTTTGACCTCAAATCACTTATGAAAGAACTGCACTTGGATGAGGAGATTTCCAGCTTGGCACATTGAATTTTATGGTTCCTCAGGGCAGGACTTAGCTCTTCTCCTTGGAACAGAATGACTAGCATTTGTATATTTTGCTTCCTTTTAAGCATCTCCAGGAGTGCTATGCTTTAGAAAATGCACTGCCACAGCAAAATTTTCTAAAATAAAAGAATTAGTGTTTTTCCCTGACTGAATCTGATTCTTAATAATGTAATTTTTATACTTTAGGCTTTCTAGCTTAAAATGTGTACCTACTGGAAAAATAAGGGGAAACACCCTAGAAGTTGTATGAAAAGGATGGAGGACCTTTATTTCTATGTGATTTTTTTTTTTTTTTTTTTTGCTTGGACTTAAGTGCTAAATTTCTCAGATTTTACTCAATGAGGACATTGATTGTTTCCCATATCCATACTGATGAACATCACTGCTGCTGCTGCTGCTGCTGCTAAGTCGCTTCAGTCGTGTCCGACTCTGTGCAACCCCATAGATGGCAGCCCATCAGGCTCCCCCGCCCCTGGGATTCTCCAGGCAAGAACACTGGAGTGGGTTGCCATTCCTTCTCCAATGCATGAAAGTGAAAAGTGAAAGTGAAGTCGCTCAGTCATGTCCGACTCTTAGCGACCCCATGTACTGCAGCCTAGCAGGCTCCTCCGCCCATGGGATTTTCCAGGCAAGACATTTACCATCAATAAATGCTTAGTACTTGTTTGTTAGAATAGATCTTCTTAGCACACCTGTATATGAAGGATAATAGACAGATTCTTATCTAGAAAATAACCTATTGTTTTAACTGCCAATTTTGAAGCAGTATTTAGTATTAAGGAGAAATTACTGCAGTGTCACTCAATGATATGTATTTGAAAGCAATTCAGGACTTTCAAATGTTAAAAGTAAGCATAACATCATGAACTATCCTTTGAGGACATGCTCTATACACACACACACACACACACACACACACACATTTAATATTAGAAAAATAACTTTACGAAAGGTATGTGTGCTTTGAATAGGCTTGTCAGACTGCTGATGGGGAAAAGCCATGCTTTGGAGGGAAACTGAGAAGTTAGTTAGGACTAATGGACCGAAGATGGATGCAAAGGTCTGAGATAAAGGCTGCTTTCTAGAAATAATCTCAGGAATATTTACCTAGTTCAGTTCCCTCTCTGGAGTTACCTGGGACCCAGTTGAGGAGATGAGATTTATGTATGTAATGGTACATATCCTGTAACTTTGCAAATAGTCATGTAAGGTAATAGAATATAGTGAATTAGCCAAGAAGTTCATTCAGGTTTTTCCATAAGTCTTACAGAAAGAACTAAGCGAAGTTTTTGGCTGACCCAATAAAACGCATGGTGGTCAGTTCAACTCAACAAAGACCTTCTCTATGTCACATAGTATGCTGACAACTTAGGATATAAAAGTAAATGGCACAAGTATCTGCCCTGCTATACAGAAGAGAGTACTAAAGAAACAGGGTGTGGTGATGGCTGAAAGTACTGGCTCCACAGCAGAACTACCGAGTCCAGCTTTGCTCCCAGCACTTTCTGGTTCATCAGTCAAAGTAAGTTACCTATATCCGTGCCTCGGTCTTCCCAGTGGAGTAATGCTGTTACCTCCCTCTTAGAATTTAAGGAGGTAACACTCTTGGAACAGTGCCCAATACATTGTGAGCAATGGGGGTTCTCTGTCATTATTTCTGTAGGATTTTAGAATAGTCAGGTCTAACGTGGATTATGTGAGAGCTTGTGTGAAACAATGTTGGGGAATAAGAAGAAAACATTGAATTAGCTTTTTTTAAATTTAAAGAAATGAAGTTTAATGATTGTCAGCAAAGAGATTGAAACTTGCGCCTTCATTCATTGGGATGGCAGGTGTGTGTCACAAGGGCATAAGGGAGAACTCAGAGGGATGGAGGGGTTTCATTTGCTTTTAGTATGCTGAAATATATTTCATTTGACACACAGTAGGATAAGTAGATTGAGATCATCATTTACTGCTTAAGTCCCTTTTTTGTTAAATCTTTGCTTTGATAAGAACTTCCTTTATACCCTTTGTGCATTTACCAAGATTTGTAAGTTGCTTACATTTTTCTCATTTTGCTTTATTCTATGTCTGTGTGAATGTTCTGTGTGTGCATTCTTTTTCTGACTCATTTGAAAAAAAATTGAAAAAAAAACACTGTGCTCTATTATTCGAAACATGTTACTATGTATTATGGATGGACAAGGAAATTCTCTTAACAAAATTACAATGATCAAAACTGAATATTGAACAGTGATGTAATTGCTACTCCTCGCTCCAGGATCCAGTCCAATCACATGTTACGTTTAAGTGTCATGTCTCTTTGGATTCCTTTCCTCTGAAACAGTTCTTCAGCCTTACTTGGTTTTTCTTGACCTTGACTTTTTTTTTATGAGTACCGGCCAGTTACTTTGTAGAATATGCCTCAATTTGGAGTTGTTTGTTTGCTCCTGCTTGGATTCAGATATACATTTTGGGGCATATATACCACGGAAATGATAGTATGGTCATTTCTGTACACCATATCCAGAGGCGTTTGATGCTGGTTTGTCCTACTCTTGGTGGTGTTAGATTGACCCTTGGTTAAGATGGTGTCTGTCTAGTTTACCTGTTAGAAAGCTTGTATTTAGGTATTTGTACTTTGTATTTCAGTATAATTTTTGGAGAGACACTTTGAGATGAATACCTGGTCCACAATTTTAGCAACTTGCCATAGCGTTCATTGACTCTTATGTTTATTACTTTGCTTATTACTTGCTTTGCTTATTAGGTTTATCAGTTGACATTCTATATAAGAAAAAATGCATTTATGAACTCATGGGTTTTTATTTTGTGGATTATAGCCAACTACTATCATTTTAATGCTCAAATTGTCCCCTATTTGGCCATTTGACTCTTTTGTGACATTCTTAGACTGTAGCCTGCCAGGCCAGGCTCCTCTATCCATGGGACTTCCAGGCAAGAATATTGGAGTGAGTTGCCATTTCTTTCTCCAACGGATCTTCCCAACCCAGGAATCGAACCCAGGTATCCTGCATTGCAGGCAGATTTCTTTACAGATGAACCAGCAGGGAAGTCCCTTATTTGGCCAGTATTAATTGGGCTTCCCTGGCAGCTCAGGTGGTAAAGAATCCACCTGCAATGCAGGAGACCTGGGTTCCCCTGGAGAAAGGAATGTCTACCCACTCTAGTATTCTGGCCTGGAGAATTCCATGGACTGTATAGTCCATGGAGTCACAAAGAGTCGGACATATCTGAGTGATTTTCACTTTCACTTTTTAGGCCCTTAAATTAGGCCTTTAAAGGAGGGGACTCCCAGGTGGTACTAGTGGTAAAGATTTTGCCTGCCAATGCAGGACACATAAGACGTGGATTTGACCCTGGAGTTGGGAAGATCCCCTGGAGGAGGGCATGGCAACCCATGTCAGTATTCCTGCCTGGAGAATCTCATGGACAGAAGAACCTAGCGGGCTACAATCCATAGGGTCGCAAAGGGTTGGGCAGAACTCAAATGACTTAGCACATATGCATGCGCAGGCCTGTAAAACTAGCTCTTACGTCTTTGTTGTTGTTGTTGTTTTAACCTATCTCTTTATCTCAGAGCAGTTTCTCTCTTGTGCAGTAAGGCAGAAGTCCCTAGCCTTTTTGGCAACAGTGATTGGTTTCATTGAAGACAATTTTCCCACAGACTGGGGGGTAGGGAATGATTTCAGGATGATTCAAGCACATTACCTTTACTGCACACTTTATTTCTATTATTACTGCATCAATTCTGCCTCAGATCTGGCTTCTTCCTAGGTGGAGCTAGTGGTAAAGAATCCACCTGCCAAAGCAGAAGATGAGGGTTTGATCCCTGGGTCGGGAAGATCCTCTAGAGTAGGAAATGACAGCCCACTCCAGAATTCTTGCCTGGAAAATTCCATGGGCAGCAAAGCCTAGTGGGCTATAGTCAATGGGGCTGCAAAGAGTCAGACAGGACTGAGAGACCAAGCACACAACAGCAGGCATTAGATTCCAGGGCTGGGAACCCCTGCAGTAGGATATTCCAGACTCATCCCACTCCTACCTTGCCCCAGCCCTGGAACTGGTCTTTTCTCCTAGGAGTACTGGTGCTTTTATTACAAATGGTAGCAGATAGGGAAAAAATTCTCTGCCCAAGGGAGAGATCAAACAATTTTGCCTACCTTTCTAGGATCTTGATAAAAATATATATCCCTTAAGAGTTTTGGGTATAGAAATGCTATCATTCAGGTTTGAGTTTTATATAACCTGTGTCATCTCAGAACTCTCAAATGCATGTATTTAACAAAGATATTAATATTAAAAGTCCCTTGTTGCAAAGCCACCTGAGTAACTGGCAGGGAAAGTACAAAACCTCTTTGGAGGGAGGAAACCTTGATCTAGGCCTCATAGTCCTCTCACAGACAAATCTGCACTGAATAGGAGCTCATAATTGAGAAGTATGAGCCACATAAGGCAACAGTGCCTCATGAGCCAGAGTCAGTCAAAGCAAGAGTTAGATGGACTCTACTTCCTCCCCTCCCCCAATAAAACACTTCATTTAATAGGTATCAGAGAAACTATAAAACTTGCTGAAAGTTAACAGACATAAAATAGGCATCAAAAACAAAGGACAAGAATGCTATATTTTTTGGGGGAAAAAACCAACCTGATTTTTAAAAGAACCAGATTAGATTTTAGAAATGAAAATAAAAAGTATCACTGACATTTAACTGCTTTTAAATTTATCCATTGACTTACAATACAGTTAAGAATGATTGGTGAACTGAAATACATGTCTGAAGAATTTACATATTATATCTCATAGGAAAGGAAGAAGAATAGGAGATAATAAGAGGCATGGATAAAAGAAGGTCTAACATCTATTAATAAGAGCTCCAAAAGGAGAGAATGCCACTGATTTTCCAGAATTAGTGAAAGACGTTAATCTATACATATCACAGGGAATCGGTAGAACATCAAAATCAATGAAGATCTTAGAAGCAACCAGAAAAGAGAAATGTTGGTTAATTAGAGTATGTAGCTGTAACAGTTAACATGGCCTTTGAAAATTAAACAGCAGGAAAAACAAAGGCACACTTCTGTAATTTTGTTCAGCAAACTTTAAAGTCATATGCCACTTGATATTTTCCAAAACTTAAGCACACACATGGGGAGCCTCATTTGAAGCTACTTACTTGAGTACAAAAGGCAAAAAGCCACATGCCAATGCCAACATACTCTTTCTTCTTGTTATGGCAAGAATGTCTGATTGGATTCAAGTAAAATAATCTCAAACTAGACTCAGTTATCATTGAATATTTGGATGATACATTAGAAAGCATTGCTGATGATTCAAAGAGACAATTTTTAAAATATAGACTATATAGGAGGTTTTCCCTGATGCTGGGAAAGATTGAGGGCAGGAGGAGAAGAGGGCAACAGAGGATGAGATGGTTGGATGGCATCACCTACTTAGTGGACATGAATTTGAGCAAACAACTGAGGATAGTGAAGTACAGGGAAGCCTGGCCTGTTGCAGTTCATGGGGTCGCAAAGTCCATGGGTTGCAAATGACTCAGTGAATGAACAATAACAATAAGAGATTTGCTGTATAATTGAAAGGAAGCATATACATTTTTTAGCAAGTTTGTGTTCATGGTATTTGCTAGATTAGGATTTACTTGTGATTCAAAAAGGAAAGGATATGCTAGAAGAGAGGTATTCTCCAAAGTAAGAATTTGTTTAATGTTGATTAGTATTTTATCAGAAAACCAAGCATGTTCATTGATAGAAGAGCTACTTTGAGTGGAGTAAAAATGGGTTGAGTTCTAGGCCCAGAGGGCCCCACATGTGAACTCTATCAGCTGCGCAACTTATAGACAGAGCATTCCAGTAAATAGATCGAAGCCTGTGGTGCACAAAGTTGTAGGAAGTCATCAGTATAGTTAGTTTTAAATAGCAAGTCCTTTAAAATTATCTAATACTATTGGGTATATGTGTTTACCCTGAAAATCTTCTGTATCACACAGAGTGATTCATGAGTTACCTTATGGCAAAGTGTCTGGCTTATCCAACTTATAAACAGTGTATATATTCTTAGACATGTCCTAGATTGACTGGCACTTTCTGTGTGGACAAACATTGTTTTCATGGTATTGAACAGTGTATACTACTAAGCAGATAAAAGGAAAAACTTTACTGTCAATAGGTGATTTAAAAAAAAAAAACGACAATGAGTAAGAGAGTAACTGAGCTTCCCAGGTGGCACTAGTGGTAAAGAACCCATCTATCAGTGAAGGAGACATAAGAGACGTGGGTTCAATCCCTGGGTTGGGAAGATCCCCTGGAAGAGGGCATGGCAAGCCATTCCACTGTGCTTGCCTGGAGAATCCCATGGACAGAGGAGCCTGGTGGGCTATGGTCCATAGGGTTGCAGAGTCAGACATGGTTGAAGTGACTTAGCACAGCACAATACTTACGTGATTTAGGATTGTTAAATGTTTTTTTACTGATACAGACTCATCTTCTGGTCAGAGGCCAGGTGACTAGAGCAAGGAAAAATTAGCTGAGATTGGGTTGCCAGTGGAGACTTCAGAGAAATGTAGCAGTGAGAAAGGGAGTAAGATTTAGAAGGCAGAGTCCACCCATTAGGGTTCAAAGACTGCAGTTTTCCCAGAGAAAAGGGGGGAAATCAATCAATAAGCAGACTCTTTGTATCTGTTGTGTGCTCCACTCTGTCTTGTGACATTGGCCATAGAAAGCCCTGCCCCTAAGGAACTAGTGTCTTTCACTCAATTGTTGAGTACATTTTATGGGCTTTTATTCCTGGTGAGAACTAGCATATAGGCTCTCATGGAACTCCCCTTGTAAAGAGGGAGACAAGATTAAAAATAAATGATAACTGTAGATGTTTTATACTCAGTAGTAAAGAATCCCCCCGCCAATGCAGGAGACGCAGTTTTGATCCCTGGGTTGGGAAGACGCTATGGAGAAGGAAATGGTGGCACACTGCAGTATTCTTGCCTGGGAAATCCCATGGACAGAGGAGCCTGGCAGGCTACAGTTCATAGGATTGCAAAGAGCTGGACATAACTGAGCATGCACTCTTATACTAAAGAAATTAATGGATGTTACAGATGGTAACAGAAATTCAGAAAAAGGTTGACTTTTGCTGACTGGAAACCTGTTGAAATTTGCTACACCACTTCTTTGATGGTTGAATGGCATCACTGACTCAATGGACATGAGTTTGAGTACACTCTGGGAGTTGGTGATGGACAGGGAGGCCTGGTGTGCTGCAGTCCATGGGGCTGGAAAGAGTTGGACATGACTGAGTGACTGAAATGAACGGAACTGACCCCGCTTCCTGCCACTCTTATCCTGGTTGCAGGTCCTTCACAAGCTGAAGCTTTGCACACCCTGTTATCCTAACCAGGATGCTCTTGGGATGTTTGGTTCTTGTTATCTTAAGTCTTATTTCAAATGGCTACTCTTCAGAGAGGGCTCTGACCACCACTGTGGGGAACAGTCACTCCACCGAAATCAAACATTTTGTAGGTGATTCCCTATCATAGGTGATTCCCTTTATAGCATTTTTTGTAGCTGACTATTGCATATTAACGTTCCCTGTTTCTTCTTTCTCCTTCTCCCACCCTCAACTAGGGTGTAAGCTTAAAGCACCCTGGATATCTAGTTACACTTAGTACATAGTATAGGACTTGACGCCAAAGTAGCAACTATTTATCAAACAAATGATAATTAAAGTCAGATCATGGAGGGTAGAATCTGTGTTGCTATTATTGTTTAGTCACTAAGTCATGTCTGACTCTTTGTGACCCCAAGTCCTCCAGGGAGGACTTGCCAGCCTCCCTGTCCATGGGATTTCTCAGGCAAGAGTACTGAGGTGGGTTGCCATTTCCCTCTCCAGATGATCTTACTGACTCGGGGATCAAACCTGTGTCTCCTGAGTTGGCAGCTGGGTTCTGTACCACTGGGCCACCTGGGAAGTGCAGAATCTGAATAATGATGAGAAAAGAGAGAAACAAGGGCTCAACAAAACTGGTCATGGGGTAATGTAGGATAGACTTGGAAGACAGATTAGGGCCAATTTAGCTTAAGCAGAAGCCTTGGAAAATGTATGACTAGGCAGAACGTGAAACAGGAAATGCAAGCCAGGATGTGGGAGATTTTGAATGCCAGCCTTAGCATATCACAAGGCAATTTGGACTTTATCCTGTCTATGGTCGTCAGGGAGTCACTAAACTTTGATGGAAATTATAAATTAGAAAGCTCAATCTAACATGTCCCTTGGCACTGATTAACTGAACACATCCCAACTCCTGCTTGTTTAAGAGTTACTGCAGAGATTTCTGCCCAGATAGTGCTGGGGGGAGTCCTGGCTAAATGCATGTAGTAGTGGGAAAGAGACATGACCACTTGCAGACAGAACTCCACGTTCAGTAAACTGCTGGATAGACAGGAAGTGGGAGGTGTACTTTGAAATTCAGGATGTAGGTCTTCATTTCCTTTTCTCCCAAGTATATATGTGTGTGTGTGTGTGTGTGTGTGTGTGTGTGTGTGTGTGCACGCACGCACAGACACACACACACAGGCTCAATCATGTCCAGTTCTTTTCAACCCTATGGACTTTAGCCTGCCAGGTTCCTCTATCAATGGGATTCCCCAGGCAAGAACACTGGAGTGGTTGCCATTTCCTCTTCCAGGGGATCTCTCCGACTGACGGATTGAACCAACATCTCTTTTGTCTCCTACATTGGCAGACGGGGTTCTTGGCCAACTGCACCAACTGGCAAGCCATCTCTCAAGTGCACCCTATATTAAAAGGCTTTCTAGGAGGCTGAACTCTAGCTCAGTAAGTTATAGAGTACTACTCTGGGAAAATGCAGGCTCTGCCAATTGTCTGGGATGATGGTCAAGTTGGAGTAACTTTCTCAGCCTCAGCTTCTAAAACCGGAGAATGGACAGATTAATAGCCCCCTTGTCAGGATAAGAGAGATTATATCTTCACCACAGATATGTTCTTACACTTTATCCCTGATACTTGGCTCTACCCCCACTCCAAAGCAGCTAAACAAACGATGGAAATGTTCCTTATATGGCACTTACCGCAGCCTGTCTAACCTATTCACAATTTTGTCTGCAATCACGACAGTGTTGTTAGTATTCTTGAGGCCTATATGTAGACGTTTCCTATTATTTTCATGTCTCTGAAACTGTCAAACAGTTTTGTTAGGAGCAGGATATTTGGTTACCAAAGCATTTGAATGCTTTTTTAGGATGGGCTTGCATTTTTAATTCTTACAACCTCATAGTCCCAAACAGCATTTTCAAAATTATAAAAGAATCATCTGAAAATAATTTTTTAGTTTGTTTTTAAATTTAGTTTTGTTGTTGTTCAGTCACTCAGTCGTGTCTGGCACTTTGCAACCCCATGGACGGCAGCATACCAGTTTTCCCTGTCCTTTACCGTCTCCTGGAGCTTGCTCAAACTCATGTCTATTGAGTTGGTGATGCCATCCAACCATCTGTCCTTTTCTCCTCCTGCCTTCAATCTTCCCCAGAATCAGGGTCTTTTCCAATGAGTTGGCTTTTCACACCACTTGCCCAAAGTATTGGAGCTTCATCTCCAGCATCAGTCCTTCTAATGAATATTCAGGATTGATTTCCTTTGGGATTGACTGGTTGGATCTCTTTGCAGTCCAAGGAACCTCAAGAGTCTTCTCCAACACCATAGTTGAAAAGCATCAATTCTTCAGTGCTTAGCCTTCTTTATGGTCCAACTCTCACATCCATACATGACTACTGGATAAACCATAGTTTTGACTATATGGACTGTTGTTGGCAAAGTAATGGCTCTGCTTTTTAATATGCTGTCTAGGTTAGTCATAGCTTTTCTTCCAAGGAGCAAGTGTCTTTTCATTTCATGGCTGTGCTCACCATCTGCAGTGATTTTGGAGCCCAAGAAAACACTTTAGTTTTAAAGACCTTAAATTGAGGCAGTACAGCCAGAATCCAACGGTCTGTTTTCTGGGTCTACCTCTAGAGATACGCGCTTGATGCCCTGGGACATATGGGGCCTTACACTCCTCACCTGTCAATTGAGGGGTTGGACTAGATGATTTCTAGGAGGTCTTCTCCTTGTGAGACTGTAGGGTTTTGTGGCAAATTATACCTTCCTAAATTCTCTGAAAATTAGTGCAAAAAAGAGGCTTCTGTGTGGTGTGGGAGGTGAAACCACATGACCTCTAAGGTCCTTTTAATTTCCAAATTCTGTGACTTAAATGGATTCAGTAGATTCTCACAGATAATAGCTACTTAAAGATATTGACATCATCCACTTATCCATGTTAGTAAAACTCTTCATTTCAAAGCTTATAAATATTTCAGAAAACATGCCAGAATTCCACCTCTCCATCCCTCCATGCTTAGATCATCCTTAGGTAATTGTCCCTTTAAGGTCCCCATGACCTCTGGATAAAGAAAGTTAGCCAGGGTGTACAGAACACTCTCCTGCAAACTCAAGTTTCAGGATATTTATTCCAATCTTTAGTGGCTTTGTGTCCTTGGACAAACTGACTTAACATAGATGGAGATATTAAGTTCTAGATGTTGCCAAATGTAACATAAAACATAAAATGGTAATGGCTTGTTAAAGACATACCTGGCTCAGGGCAATGACTAGACTCTGAACATGAGCACTTTCTCCACACGGATGACAGCAGCTGAAGGATCTGACTTGCTCCCCAAATTGCTTGCAAGTTGGAAACAGTGAAAGTCTTAGTATTACTGGCCATGGTTAAGCTGGGGTGTGGGTGCTCCCGGGTATCTGGTGGGATGTTTGTTATTATCATTTTATCGGTCTGTTAAGAAGCTCGTCCTTCAGTGTTTGTCCTGCTATTCCCTTAGTTTATACCAAACCACGGCCACCTTCAGTAGAAGATGAGAGAGCTCCTTGAAGGGGACTTGTGTGAATTCATCTCTTATCACCATTCCTTTGCCTGACTTAGCACAGCATATGGCATCTGGATATAGGTACACTTGTTGAATTAAACTTTAATTGTAATGACATGTGGATAAGTATAAAAATAATAAAATGAGCTATCATCTAAAGAGTATTTGCTATGCAGCAGTTACAGTGCCAAGTATTAACGTATCACACTTCATTCCATGCCAGGATGGAGGAATTCTTGTTATTTGCCTCTTAAAAATGAGGAAACTGGGACAGAAAGTTAAGGAGGATTTTCAAAGTCCGAAGCAGCCAAGTATGGATGGGACGAAGTAACTTCTAGAGCGCTGTCCTCTTGACCACCGCAAAACAACTATATTGACTCTTTCAGTCCCAAGTATTCCTCATGATTTCTTCTCCTAATAGACTCTCCTTTCAAGACTCAACTCAAAATACTATTTCTATAGATTTGTCTTTGAGCACTTTTATTTGTGACTCTCATTTTCCAATCCCATCTTAATTTCTTATTGATTCATTAATCCAACCAACAATGATCTTAACACTTACTATATATTAAGGATGTGATAGTCTGGTCAGAGAGAAAGCTGTTACTCAAATAACCATGTAAACAGATGTAAATTTTTACCAGCTGGGAGGCAGAGTTAAAAAAAAAGAATGTAATATTGAAGGCTGAGTAAGAGTTAGCAAGATTAATTAGTAAGAGTTAGCAAGAGTTAGTATTAGAAATGGGTGAAGGCAAAAGGACAGGCATGTTTATTTTAACACCCAGAGGCAGAGAGCACAGCCCTTCAAGGGACGGCATGATGAAGGGGAAGGGAGGTTCTTGGCCTGCGGTGAGATCCCAGGGAGGGGGTGATGCCATCAGCTTTGTATTTTGGAAAGGTTGCTCTGGTTGCAGTCCATAGGGCCAGTTAGAGTGCACGTGGGCAGAGCAGTGAAGCTATTCTAGTCACCCTGACAGTGATCTAGATTATAGACCTGGGGTGGTGCAAATGGCAACTGCTCCAGACAGACAGAATTAAATACACTATAAAGAGGTCATGTTCATATACATGGTGAGAGATTAGATTTGGCGGGGAGAGGGGTGATGACTATTAGGGCACTGGTTTGTGTAACTAGGCTGATGAGGAGGTAAAGAATACTGTAAGAGGACCCTCTTATTTTTAATTTTCTTTTAGAGGTAGTGATATGGAAAGTGGAAGAATCTCATTAGTTTGCCAACTGCATTCATTAGGGTAGGTGATAAAGCTGCTGCTGCTGCTGCTGCTGCTGCTAAGTCACTTAGTCGTGTCCGACTCTGTGCGACCCCATAGATGGCAGCCCACCAGGCTCCCCCGTCCCTGGGATTCTCCAGGCAAGAACATTGCAGTGGGTTGCCATTTCCTTGTCCAATGCATGAAAGTGAAAAGCGAAAGTGAAATCGCTCAGTCATGTCCGACTCTGTGTGACCCCATAGCGGCAGCCTACCAGGCTCCTCCGTCCATGGGATTTTCCAGGCAGGAGTACTGGAGTGGGGTGCCATTTCCTTCTCCAAGTGATATAGATTATCCTGCAGTTAGTTTGTGAGCATCTGGGGTCCAGGAAACACTTCTTATTTTTACTTAGAACCCCAGAGCTTGGTCTTCCCTGATGGCTCAGATGGTAAAGAATCTGCCTGCAATGAGGAAGACCCAGGATCTTCCTGGGTCAGGAAGTTCCCCTGGAGAAGGGAATGGCAACCCACTCCAATATTCTTGCCTGGAGAATCCCATGGACAGAGGAGCCTGGCGGGCTATAGTCCATGGGGTTGCAGAGTTGTTAGACATGACTGACTTTCATTTTCACTTTCATTCAGAGCTTACCTTATAGGTTGATTTATTTGTCTGATAGCCTGATTTTCCTTTAAATTTTTTTTCAAATAAAGGTAAGTACAGAAATATAAAAAAAATAAACTTTTGATAAGAGCATGAGTTTCAAAGAAATATACATGGAAGTATCCTCTTTTCTGGTTAATTTGAATTATAAAAGTTTAATCCAATCTTGATCTTACTTTTCAACTTGATAATAAGCTGATTTTTAAAATATTCAGAATCCCTATCCTGGTGTAATTCCTAGCCTTAGAGATTGTCCTTGGCTATTTTCTTCCACCCCTTCTCAACTTCTGGCTTCTGGGCTTTTGGCTTGGTCCTCCGGTGAAGATGACAACAGGCTGCATTTTTTCCAGTCCTGTAACTTCTGTGAGTAAAGCTAATTTCCTGATTCTTTGAGACCCTGTAGCAGGAAAAGGGTTCTATCTGCTGTTTCAGTCTTTGTCCACCAGCTGTGATGCACTGGAGACTGCATTCCTTTCTGACTCCCCTCTGTGAGTTGTCCTTTCCACCCTTCCCTGGGGAAGAAAGGAGCAAGAAAGCTAACAGTGACAGGTCCATAGAGCACAAACCTCTGATGTTTTTCCCAACAGAACCTCTTTTGGTTACTTGATTCCAGCTCCTTTAGGGAAGACTCTACTTCTGCCTCCTCCCATCAGAAATTATTCTGCGTCTCCCGATGCTAGTTCTTCTCTCCCTAACACGTGCATCTTCTCATTAAGTGCTGAATAAATGTGATCAGTATCCCGTTCTCATCTTTATAGCCCTTTACTAATTCACTCTGGTCAGGGGAGGATGGTCACATACAGCCTTCCTCCTGGGCATGTGTTCATTTAAAGCGCCTGTCAATATTGATGGGGCGAGAGGTTCTTTGAGAAGAATGGCACCGATTTTGAAAATCATTGAGGGTAATCAGTGGGACAGTGTGGTGGTTAGAAATGGCTTTTTATGCCTGAAGGAGATGAGAAAATCTTCCCAAGAGCTGTCAGATGATGGATAATTTGAAACCCCTTGAAGTTATTTATTGGAAACAGCGACAAAAAAACTCAGCCACAGTTTTCAGCTTGACAAGACGGGGTTGTTTCATATTTTAAACATTCAAGGGAAACAGCAGGAAAGCTGTCATTAAGAGATCAGTGAATCAAGCCAATGAGTGAGATAATTGTTCACTAAGAAGAGACAGTTGAATTTTTAATGCCTCCTCAGTGATGGAGGGATGTGGAGATGTATTGTTGGCTGGTTTTTAAGGCAGCTACCTGATGAAAGTGGGCTTGGGTAACAGGAAGCAGAAGACAAATATCTTTGGGAATCTGGAAAATGAAAACGATCCTGGATCTGTCTTCTGATGGTTGTGCCAGATACAGCAGTGATAATCTGTTGGCGTTTATTTGCCTTTTCCAATCAAAATGAAGAGCTATTTGGGAGAGATTCTGTGTAAGTGGCGGCTTTGGAGAGGCAGCCCATTTTGAGTACTGAGAACGAAGGAGCTATGGTCATTTGAGTGGAACCAGAGACAACTCAGAGTGGCAAAATAGTGAAACACAGAATTAGCAGCAAAAAAACAGGAGAGATAATAGCAGGAGGAGATTCAGAGGCAGTTGATCCAATGGTAGTTTATTTACTAGAGAAAAATCTCCTGTCCTGTTATCTGGTGAAGGTTTCATGGGAGTGGAGTAACACTGGGGCTTGGAAGAGCTCTCAAAGTAACAGTCCTGCACTCCCCTACTGAGGTTCAGAACCAATTAAGAAAGGAGTCAGGAGATACACATTTTCTGTTTTCTTTTTTGCTTTTTAATTTTATATGTTTTTTAATTGAAATAAAGTTGATGTATACCTGTCTCTTATGCAATACAGTGATTCACAATTTTAAAAGCTTTGGTCTGTTATACTTATGATAAAATACTGGCTATTTTCTCTATATTTGCATAATATATGCTTGTGGCTTATTTTATACAGAATAATTTGTACCTCTTAATCCCCTACTGCTATGTTCCCCTCATGTCCCTTCCCTACTGGTAGCCACTAGTTTATTCTTTACATCTGTGAGCCTGTTTCTTCTTTGTTATATTCACTAATTTCTTGTATTTTGAGATGCTACATGGAAGTGGTAACATGTAGTACTTGTCTTTCTGTCTTATTTCACTTAGCATGATACCCTCCAAGTCCATCCATGTTGTTCCAAATGACAAAACTTCATTCTTTTTATGACTGAGCAATAGCCTGTTGTTTTTTATACCACAGCTTTGTTCATCTGTTGATGGACACTTAGTTGATTTTACATCTTGGCAATTGTAAGAAATGCTGCCATGAACATTGGGGTGCGTGTATCTTTTTGAACTAGTGTTTATGGGGTTTTTTGAATATGTACCTGAAAGTGAAAGTGAAATTGAAGTCGCTCAGTCACGTCTGACCCTTTGCGACCCCGTGGACTATAGCCCACCAGACTCCCTCATCCATGGGATTCTCCAGGCAAGAATACTGGAGTGGGTTGCCATTTCCTTCCCAGGGGATCTTCCTGATCCAGGGATCAAACCCAGGTCTCTTGCATTGCAGGCAGACGCTTTACCCATATGTACCCAGGAGTCACATTTTATCTTTCATCCAGGTAAATCTCTTTGGGAATTTGTGTCTTATTCAGATAACTGAGGGCTGGCTTAGTATAAGCCAGTATACCAGAAGGAAACTTCTGTCTGGTCTCAGGAAGAGTTGGAGGATTGGCAACACAGCTTCCGGGGCTGCATTTTTAATCTAAGCTTACTGCAGGCCAGTGTAGAACACAGGAGATGGCAGATTTCAGTAAAGGATATGGGAGATTTAAATGAATTCTGCCATTTCTGCAATATAATTAGTTACACCATAAAGAACCACTGAGAGGCCAGACGTGTTTTTCTAAGGGAGGTCACTATGTCCAGAAATACAAGGGGAGCAGGAGATCATATTCTACCCACAAAGGAATTCTGGCCATTAGGTCATAACCTAGAGTATGCCATTTAATAAAATTGTATTATCTGTCTTTATTTCATGAGTGTTATTAAAGAGCATCCATCATGCAGTGCTCATCCCAGGAAGTGATGTTTCCTGTCGTTAGAGGTACCAGCAAAGGCTGATATGCATTTTTTGGGGAAGGCTTGTGCCTTGGGTGTGTGTCTATCGTTCTAGTGCCTGCAGCATGTGTTCTGTTATTGCAGCAGAGTGTGAAGGGCCCCTGTGTCCACAAGGACAACCCTTCGTCCCATGCGCCAGTTGTTACCCTCACTGCTTAGAGGATGGGAAGTCATTGTGTGACCCTCATTTTCTTTCTTTCTAGGTGACAAGGATTAAAAAAAGGGGGGGAGTGCATGCAGGAGAACAAGTTAATTCTGATTGCTGGCAGGTTATGGGTGGGTTAGCAGTAAGGGGCATTCCACAGAGGTCTGAGCTCTTTCTTCATTCTCAAGGTTGGGCAGCTACAAAGGCTTGCAGGCCTGTGGGATGCAGCCCAATAATCATATTTGGACTGGAATCAGTTGTTCCAAGTTCCCTCTATCTTCCGTCATCCTAACCAACATCCTTGGGACTGAAACCAGAAAGAAGCTTTTAGATTCACTAAGGAAGAAACAAAATGGTCACTTTGGAAGAGATGGTGCATCATCTCACGTTTGTATCTTTCCAACCAGAAGGTGCAGCTCAGGATGCTCAGCTCATATGGTTCCCCTTCCACTATAAGTAGTTGAATCTGAGTTGTGAAAGTGGTTGCTTCCAGGTGAAGCATTTTTCCCTTTGTATTTTCCAGTTACCCAGTTGCCATTTGTGTAGTATAGGATTTAACCTTACCCAGACATTTGCCCTGGTCTTCCAGAATATAATCTCTAAAATCCTTGAAAAGTCTTTGCCTGCAGGCCTTGGGTTATACTAGATAACCTAAAAGTTTCATATGACTCCAAGGCTGGCCTCATAATACAGTCTTACAATAAGATTTAGAGTAGGGACTTTGGGTCATACAATATCAGCTTGACTTCCAGAGGGTCTATAAACTGAAACCAAGAATTTGGGCAGTCACTAAGCCTTTGCAGTGGAGCCCCAATAAAATCTCTGGCTGCCAAGGCTCAGGTGAACTTTCCTGACTGGTAATACTCCAGGCCTATTGTCAGCCCAAGTACCTTGTCACTCATCACTGCTGGAAAACGTAGTTCTGCTCATGACTCAATTGGGAGATGCCTGTGGTAGCTTTCTGCTTGGAATTTCCCTGGACTTTGCCCCATGTGTCCCTTCCTTTGGCTGATGTAATCTGTACCCTTACACTGTATATCTGTACCCTTCACTGTTATAAACCATAACTGCAAGTGTAAAGCTTTCAGTGAGTTTTGTGAGTCTTTGTGGCAAGCTGTTGAATCCCACTCTGGTCTTGGGGACCCCCGAGCTTGCAGTTGGTGTCCGAATTGAAGGAGTTTTATGGAGTTGAACTTTGCATCATCACCATTTTGGTCAAAGTCTCATGCTTACTGAGGGCTCATCTGCTTCTGCTGTGGAGTCACCTCATAGCCGTTTTCCAAGTTGTGGAGAAGGGGAGCCCTTTTGGGTTTCTGATGCATTGTGGGATATGCACAAAGGTTATATTCTATCCAGTTCAGTTCAATAAATTGCTTACTGGTTTGAAGTTCCTTTTCTACCAGATGGATTAGCAGAGTTCCTGGCTTCAAGGAACTTCTCAGTTTCTCCCAGGACAGAAGGTGAAAACTGCCATGACATTAATAAATCCTAACTAGTCTGTAGAGTTAAATGAATGAAGAGAGATTACAGCCTATTAGAAAGTTCAGTACTGGGGCCTTTGTATTTATGTCTCGAAACTATAGAATTATGAAGCTTCTTGTATTTTAGAGATTATATGCATTAATCATAGAGTGGGAAACCATCAAAAAGTTAAAAACAGTGTTTTTCAAAATACAGTCCTTAGACATGACTCAAGTTTTCCCTAAAGGGTTTGTGGAGGGGTGGAGGCCCCCAGTGGAAGTCTGATTGGGAAGAGTTTATGCTTCTTCCCTCTGGGCTTCATTACTGCTACTGCTAAGTCACTTCAGTCGTGTCCGACTCTGTGTGACCCCATCGATGGCAGCCTACCAGGCTCCCCCGTCCCTGGGATTCTCCAGGCAAGAACACTGGAGTGGGCTGCCATTTCCTTCTCCAATGCAGGAAAGTGAAAAGTGAAAGTGAAGTCGCTCAGTTGTGTCCAACCCTCAGGGACACCATGGACTGCAGCCTTCCAGGCTTCATTAGGAGCCCTCTTATTTTTTAAAAAATCTATTATATAAATGATTCAATTTTTTAATAAAATAACTTACTGTTAAGACACACATATATATCTAGATACATAGATCTAGCAGTCCTCTCATTTATATACTTTGTAAGGGAAGAGTTTCGAAATAAGAATGACATTTTCAAGGCTGTACAAGAAGACCTATCAGTGATGAACACAACCAGTTATAAGGGGAAAGAGGTGGCAGCATTTCTGACAACATGGAAGACCGAATGAGAGCAGGGAATGGAGATACAGGGATGGATGTTTCGGAAGCAAGAGGGACTGGGGTGTGACAACTGGGAAAACAGAACCAATGATTACTTTGAGGTGACTGGATGACTCTATTCACAGCCACTGAGAGGGCAAAAGACTGCTCTCCGTGAGATGACAAGGTTAGTTTTATAGAGATTGAGGGTAGGGTGCCGATAGTGCCAGCAGGCAGCTGGAAACGTGGGATCAGAAGTCACCTACGCAAGTACACTCCAGAATCCATTAGGAAGACCAGTGTCATTAAAGAAATGAAAAAAAATTCCACCCAAGAGACAGACCCTTTAAATTACCTCAATAAATCTTTGAAGGATGTGTTTTAAATGCACTCAAGTTGTGCTACCTATGAAAGATGACTTACTGACACAGATCCATTTTAAAATCTTATGTTTTAATAGGATTGTTAACACTTCTGGCTTCTTACCTGGGAGAGATGAATCTTCATAAAATTCTGTTTTGATCGTGTCAGTTCCCTGATCTAAATGTTTAGTAGCTATCTGTGTTCAGATCTGCCAAAATTAGGGAAGTTTCCTTTCCAGGATGAGGTTTTAGTTCAGTTCTTTGAACTGCAGCAGGGGAAAAATCACAGAAAACCAAGGCAAAGACTGGTCAGAATGATTCCAGATCCCCCTACTTTATATCAGAAAGAATGTGAAACAATTTCAAGATGCTACCTACTCTGCTTCCCGATGGAGGTAAGCATTTTCTGTTCAGCTGGTCCTAAGCCCTCCCCATCTTTCCCACTCTTCTTCTCTTCCCAGCCAAAAACACTTGTTTCCTGATTGGGAGCAAGGAGCTGTACTGGTAATAGAGGTAGTTTCGCCACAACTTGTGGCAAAAATTCTGTATACCAGAACCACACCAGAAAGGGTAGTTAGTTAGTTAGTTGTTAGTAGCTGGTTGTACTGCGCCTGCTACAGGTGCTGCACTCTGTACCCAAGGCAAAAACCTATTAACCTCCCCCCCTGCCCCCCACAACACACACACACACACACACTGCTTTGAGGTGAATCCAAAATGTACAAAACACATACCAAAAAGTTTTGCCGAATTATGCTAGTGTTGCACGGAAAAGGAATGGTGAATTAGGATTTAAACATAGTGTGCTCTCATCCATTCTCACAGAGTTCTTTCTTAACTTTAAGAAACTCTAGATTCCATAGTTTGCTGTGAGAGACAGATAATATATGTTAAATCTTAACCAATGTGTTTCACCATCTCAACCCCCGTTAGTGTACTTGCAGCTCTGGAGAACTCTCATGGCTTAAGAGCAAGGATGTGTGGAAAAGGAACAAAGGCATCAATGCTTAGCTTCAGTGCATCGGAACAGGTTCGTTAAATGTGCTATAAAGATAACAGACACAAGGATGGGCTTTTGATGAAAAGATCCAGACTTCTGAGTATGAAAAGTTACACTGTGAGCCGAGAGCTTAAAGTACTATTAATATCTGGGAAGTTTTGATGAATTACCCATCTGCCTTAATCATCTGTAGATACAAAATGGAAGGACACATGTGTCAAGATGAAGAGGCATCGTGAGGAAATCAAAGAGCAGGAGTCATAGAAGAAAATGGACGCATGGATTCATTTCTGGGAGTTAGTTCTGTATGAAGAAGAGCTCTGGGGCTTGTAGTTGCAGAGATTCATGAACTTCTCTCTCACGTCATCTTATTGTTAGTACAGAGGTTGCATGAACAGTTAAAAAGAGAAGGAAGTCACATTATCAATCAATAACCCTTATCAAGAACTATCACATAATATCATATATTGTTAGAAGGAAAAACCTCATGTGATAATGGGCATATGCAGAATCTTGGAATAAAACCTCTGTTTCCAAGGTCCCTTGGGAACTGTGTGTCAGCCAGGTAACTAAGTTGTTGTCAGTGAAATTAAGTGGCAGAGGTGAACGACTCCTTTAGGGACTTCTGGGAAGAGTCCTTTGGGAGAAAGATATTTCCCCTCTTCCTTCTTACTATATTGTATGTGAAGACCAGGTTGGTAAGTGTGGTGGGGTCAACTCAGCCCTGAACTGCCAACATTTACATGACAGGAAAAGATATCTCTACTTGTTAAGCTACTGTTATTTTGGATTTTCTGTTGCAGTTAAACAATGGATAAAATTAGGTCTTCTACATGATAAACTCAGTTTTTTAAATAAGCTTTTATTTGAAAACAACTTAAGTTGTTTACGGATCTCAGACCAGCATCATGTCAATCTAAGTTACATTTTACCCGATGCCTTAAAGGATGACAGACAATCAAAGAGATTACACTGATGGACTCTGCTCACTCAGCCTTGAGACTTCATGAGCAACTCCACCCCTCTCATCCTATACCTTAGTCATATAAGGATGTTTCTTGATGAAAAATAACAGAGACAGTGGCTCCATGGGTCTCATTGAGGAGGGAATTTCTAGAAGTCCTTACTCTCACATTCTAGAAGTTCTATCCTCTGACAGTGTGATCTTGGAAGGAATGCCCTTCCCACCACACTTGTTAGTGGACATGCTATGCTATGCTAAGTCACTTCAGTCGTGTCCGACTCTATGCAGCCCCATAGACGGCAGCCCACCAGGCTTCCCTGTCCCTGGGATTCTCCAGGCAAGAACACTGGAGTGGGTTGCCATTTCCCTCTCCAATGCATGAAAGTGAAAAATGAAAGTGAAGTCGCTCAGTTGTGTCCAACTCTTCGCGACCCCATGGACTGCAGCCTGCCAGGCTCCTCTGTCCATGGGATTTTCCAGGCAAGAGTACTGGAGTGGGGTGCCATTGCCTTCTCCGATTAGTGGACATACAACTAAGCTATGCAAGTGACACAAAAAGAAGTTGCTGGAAGGTCCTGTTAAAGATCTCCCTCCCTAGAAAAAATATGAGGAAAACTCTTCCTCACCATCCCCTCCACCCCACCCTTGTTACTTCTTACTTTCTTATTTTTGAAAGCAAGTATGTATGGATGCTTAAAACTGTTACAAACCCTCTTGAATTATCTGAGATCAACACAGACCCCCCTACCCAGTTTTCTGATCTCCCTGAACCCTAGATCCAAGCGTAGAAATTACCCAGCTCTACTGGGAGTTTTTGTAGTATCATTCGAGGTGTCAATAGGTAAGGTAAGTTGCTCAGTTGTGTCCGACTCTTTGCAACCCCATGGACTGTAGCCCAGGTTCCTCCGTCCGTGGGATTTTCCAGGCAAGAATACTGGAGTGGGTTGCCATTTCCTTCTCCAGGAGATCTTCCCAACCCAGGGATCAAACCCAGGTCTTCCGCGTTGTAAGCAGACGCTTTACCATCTGAGCCACCAGGGAAGTCAGAGGTGTCAATAAGTAGGCCTTATTTAATGGAAAAATGACTTTTGATAGAGCTAGGAAATCTCCCTTCTTAGAAATTCTGTCAAAAGTCCCTTTAAGAGAGGTAGTAAAAACTACCAAAAATCAGATCTTCCTTTCTGTAGACTGAGATGATATGTTAAGATCGCTATGAGACAGTGTTCAGTTTGGTTCAGTCACTCAGTCGTGTCTGACTCTTTGTGACCTCATGAACCGCAGCATGCCAGGCCCCCCTGTCCATCACCAACTCCCGGAGCCTACCCAAACTCATGTTCCTCAGGTTGGTGATGCCATCCAACTGTCTCATCATCTGTTGTCCCCTTCTCCTGCCTTCAATCTTTCCCAGCATCAGCGTCTTTTCAAATGAGTCAACTCTTCACATCAGGTGGCCAAAGTATTGGAGCTTCAGCTTCAGCATCAGTCCTTTCAATGAGCACTCAGGACTGATCTCCTTTAGGATGGACTGGTTGGATCTCCTTGCAGTCCAAGGGACCCTCAAGAGTCTTCTCTAACACCACAGTTCAAAAGCATCAGTTCTTTGGTGCTCAGCTTTCTTTATAGTCCAACTCTCACATCCATAGATGACTACTGGAAAAACCATAGCCTTGACTAGATGGACCTTGGTTGGCAAAGTAATGTCTCTGTTTAATATGCTGTCTAGGTTGGTCATAAATTTCCTTCCAAGGAGTAAGCGTCTTTTAATTTCATGGCTGCAGTCACCATCTGCAGTGATTTTGGAGCCCAAGAAAATACAGTCAGCCACTGTTTTCCCATCTATCTGCCATGAATGATGGGACTGGAAGCCATGATCTTTGTTTTCTGAATGTTGAATTTTAAGCCAACTTTTTCACTCTCCTCTTTCACTTTCATCAAGAGACTCTTTAGTTCTTCTTCACTTTCTGCCGTAAAGCTGGTGTCATCTACATATCTGAGGTGATTGCTATTTATCCCGGCAATCTTGATTTCAGCTTGTGCTTCATCCAGCCCAGCGTTTCTCATGATGTACTCTGCATATATGTTAAATAAGCAGGATGGCAATATACAGCCTTGATGTACTCCTTTTGCTATTTGGAACCAGTCTGTTGTTCCATGTCCAGTTCTAACTGTTGCTTCCTGACCTGCATACAGGTTTCTCAAGAGGCAGGTTAGGTGGTCTGGTATTCCCATCTCTTTCAGAATTTTCCACAGTTTATTGTGATCCACACAGTAAAAGGCTTTGGCATAGTCAATAAAGCAGAAATAGATGTTTTTCTGGAACTCTCTTCCTTTTTCCATGATCCAACACTTTAGATATATTTAATTTTTAGTTGTCAGCTATACCTCAAAAAAGCTAAAAGGGAAAATGCTAGCTATAGACATTCTTGAATCTCATTGCTCTGTACAACAGAAATAATCACTCCTGTTACAGTAAGCATTTGTCATATTCACTATTTTCATAAACGTTGCTGCTGATGTTACTTATACTGTGTGTTTGAGACAGAAAACTGGGATGGTGGGGGGATTTTGAGTAGCCTTGTGAGCAGGTGACAGCCATGTCTGAACTCTTTATCTGTGAAAGAGTTCTTTCATTGAGAGAGAATGTTGGCTTTTGGAGGAGTTGAAGAGGTTGCCTTTACATATGATTTTGTCCATAAGGAAAAATAGGATAAAAACATCCATTCTAATAACATTTTTTAGCTGTTTATTCTAGGACACATTCAGCAGTTATTCAAATTAGCTGTCATAATAAAAATATTTTACTCTGGGGACAATTAGCACCATCGTGTCAAAATAGATTTCTCCTCACAACTCCCTCCCGTGGTTGTTGAGAATCACCCAGTAAGAACAAGAAGCGTGTTTTGTAGAGCGGTGTTCTGGAGCCTGACAGGATGAGGCCCTGTTCCTTCCAGCCTTGATGATGGGTCAGCAGAGGCTGCAGGGGCCCTTTTAAGAGCTACTTGGGTTGACAGGTGGTGTTTGTTGGAGCTCTGGATGCAGTACTGGAGGAGATGTCATCATTCATGTGACCACATGTGAGTGGGAGCTGAAAGGCGGAGTGTGTATGGACATCATTTGGTGGGAGCTATTCTTAGGTCCTTGGACAGCCTGAGGATTTAAAGCCTGCCTCTTTGGCAAAATAAAGAAAACCACTGTAATTTTAAATAAGACCAGAGGCTCTTTGTACACACCATGTTTTCTCATCTCTTACTAATGGAGAAGGTGCATGCCAAGCTTTTGATAGGGAAAAGCTAGGGAGAAATCAACAACAGCCTGATAATTCCCCTGTCTCTGTCAAGGCTGTTTAATGTTGTTGTTTACTTAAATTACATTTCCTGAAGTCAATGGTTTTAATTTAATTTATGGAAATGTCCCCAAGGACCCAGAGAGTGCCATATTGGATGGGATCATTCATAAATTTAGGGTCTCCTGTGAGAATTTTTTTTTTTTTCCCAGCCTTATGCTCCTGATATTTCAATCTCAGTGTGAATAGGAGAGAAAGTTCAGTTCCTTCACAAAAATGCAAAGTTCCAATGTTGCCTGTTGTTTTTGTTAAAGGTGAGAAGGTAAAAATTGTGAAAGACCCATTTTCAAATATCTAGGTGCATTTCTTACATTTTTTGTTGTCCCTTAATTTAAAACCCAAAGTAGACTATCTGAAGCCCACTGGCCAGCCATTAGGGAGAAATTATTTACATCTTGATGTAATCTCTTATAGCATTTTGAACTTAAGTCATTTTAACAGTATCTTTAAATATTTATTGACTCAGAGGCAATATTTTCTTTAACTTCCTTTCTGAGGATCTGGAAAACTCAACAAGTCAGTATTTATGACCTTCATTTGAATATGATCTCTTTAAGACTCTGATACTTTAAATCTAGAATTTGGCTGTGTTTGCATGGGCATGTTGAAATAGACAGCTGTGTAGCACATTGAGGTATTTAAAAGAGAAAGTGACTGCCTAATGAGTGTTCTATAAGGTGCTTAGGGTATCATGAATCACTAGAGGTCTGATTTCCCCTCATCCTTTTAGTGTGCTCACCTCTGTCTGATTCTAGTTCAATATGCTCAAATGTAAGGATGATCAAACACAAAGATCCATCTTTATGACTTCTTTGAATCTTATTATAAAACAAATGATAAATTAAAACAATTGCAATCCTGAAAAACAAATAAACAACAAAAGCTTTAAAATAGCAGGAACAGAGTAATCTATGGACACGTGGTAATTGATTGATGTAAGCCAGCAATGGGAGAAGGGGAGCAACAGTTTGATTTGTACTGGAATTCCTAAAAGACACAGCAATTAGAACCATCAGGTAGCCCTGAAAGTGAGATTGAAAATAAGAGAATTGACTGAGAGCCTGAAGAAGCAGTTTAGACTCCACATCATTACTCTTTCCATCTGGAAGACTTCCCTCCTCAACTCTAGGTACAAGGGTGGAGGTTTATCCCCAGGAGAATGGGTACTTAGACAGCTGGGAACACATCACATTGAGGGTAGGGGTAGCATGTTGATAAATACCAGATAATGTAGAAGAATTATTAGGAACCTTGAAATCCGCAAATTCCTTCCCTCCTGAGGCTCCCTCACTGCAGGTAATTCCCTTCATGCAGAGGTTGAAATGTTCTTGGATTTGATTAATACAAGAGAAAACAATGAAAGATCTAATCATTTAGTTTCTGAGTGACCCACTCTTTCATATGAAAGGCTAGCAAAGAGTTATCAGTCAGGTTTCTTGCAAATCCAACATCACATGGAAGATGGCAAACACACCAAACATAAGCAAGCACATAGAGAAACAGTTTTATTAGCAGTCTCAGAGAGCTGGAAGATACATCACATATGACCCTAATGAAGATGCCATTAAGACAATCTTTCAGAGGGAGAAAAGGTTTTGGATTCATGTCAATGTATAGCAAAACAAATACAGTATTGTAAAGCAAAAAAAAACTAAAAAAATAAAAATTAATAAGAAAAAGAATAGTAAGAATGTAAACATCAATTGAAGTATGAGATAAATTTGAGGAATCTCTTAGGAAGCGGAGCACTAACAATGACACTAACAAAGTTTCTTAAAAGGAAAAAAATAGTATGAAAACTAGTATCATTCAAACAGGCTCACCATCTGGCTATCAAGATTCAGACAGGGATAAGAGGGAAACTAAAGGGAGCAAATTATCAGAAATTATTAAAATTTCTGAGACTGAGGGACCTGAGTTCCCATATTTAAAGAGCTCACTAAGTACTCAGCAAAATTATATGAAAATACATAACAAGGCACATCATAGTGTAATTTCAGAGTATGAAAATTTATGCCAAAATCCTAAAGTTTTCAAGAGATGAAAAACAAGTGCAAATACAAAAACTCAATGAAAGCAATTGTCCACAAAGGGTTAGCAATTAGAACCAGATGGAGCTTACCCATTATAACAATTCAGGCCAGAAGATCTAAGTTTCTATATTCCCAGATCCTCAAGTGAGCAGAAATAGACATTTTTCAAACATGCAAAGTCTTGGAACTGTCTACCATGCTGTCTTAATTAGGAAGCTACTTGTATGAGCCATCTCAATGATATACGCAGTAAGCACAAATAAAATATACTATGAAATAGAATAAATACACAGTAAATGAATGAAACCCAAACTACATCTTTTATTCCAGGCCAATGAATGTAGGTTGTTGCCTCAAGTGCAACCAGAGACTTGTGCAAATTGCTGTTGTGTTCATTGTGATAAGGTTTTTTGTTCTAACACTCAAATTCGGTTCTGGGGCTTCAAGTGAGTCTTAAAGTTGTACGTCTGTGTTTTATGTTGGGGAGAATCTCTGCACACCCTTCTTGGACACCAACAACTAAGAACTGAAGACCATAGGCTGTTCAAATCTGGGAAGCCTCTGGTCAACCAGTTAAGAGCACTGAGGTTGATCTGCAACATTGGAGCCTTTTCTGGGCTCCAAAGAGATATTTATACACACCTTATCCCTGGTGGCTCAGTGGTTAACGCGTCTGCCTCCAATGCGGGAGACCCGGGTTCGATCCCTGGGTCGGGAAGATCCCCTGGAGAAGGAAATGGCAACCCACTCCAGTATTCTTGCTTGGAGAATCTCATGGACTGAGGAGCCTGGTGGGCTGCAGGCCATGGGGTCACAAAGAGTCGGACATGACTGAGTGACTTTACTTACTTTGGATTTTGTAAAGCACTTGAACAAGCTATTTTTTTTTTATCTGACCCTCAAAACAGGACTGTGAAATAGAAATGTCTACCCTTTTTCCAGTTAAGTGGCTAAGAAAATTCTAAAGCTAATTAGGAGTAGAGAAAGAGCCAATTCCTGGGATTCCAGATTCTTATTGCAGTGCTCTTTGCCCTTTATTGTGTGGATTCTAAGGAAGAGAAGCAGAAGAAGAGATGTCTGGCAGGACTAGTTCCCATCATCTTTGCTCCCATTTTACAATGAGCACTTTCTTTGGGCTCCCAAGGCTGAATTCTTCTTACCTGGTGACGATGATCATTTCAGAACTAATGCATAGTAATTGTAGCGGGTCTGCATTTCTTTCTATTTGTCTCTGCTTCCCCATAAATAGGTCTTCTGTTTTCCGGAATATTCTTCAAAACCCTTAATCATTTCCCCCAGACACTAACAGGAGATTTCATTGGTTCATGTTCTGGTTCTCCCAAGCCTTCAAAACTTGGATCCTTCAAGTTTCTTCCCCTCCCTGGGAATTGTGTTAGTCACCTTATCTATCTATCTTTAAACAGGACAAAAGAATTGAACCACACATTCTCTAAGATTGCTTTAGTGCTGGTATGCTCTGTTCCATAATTCCCTTCATTCTCCAAGTTTAATGACACTGCATTGTTTAGGCAAGGATATGAGGATATTTTATGGTTACCTAGGAAAGATGATCAGAAAGAAGGCGAATGTGGCAAAAGAGCTGGAATGTTTCTTTTTCACAAAATTATATATTAATAAAAGCTGTCTTTCTTTTTAAACATTTACTATATGCCCAGAAATGTTTGGGGCATGTTACATACCAACATACATGCATGTCCAGTTAGTGTCTGGGATCGCTAATCTTCACATCTCTTTAAAGTAAATGCTGTTGTCTTCATTAGCCATTTTTAAAAATAGAAGAATATTCACTTTTTGTACATAAACACACATAATCAAATTATACAGAGAATTCTAAGTTTGCAACGTAAATTGAAGAGTATATTGAGAAACCCCACCCCAACTCGTATCCATCCCCAACCAACTCATCAGAGCTGCAGTGGCTTCCTGTGTGTTCTTCCAATGCTGAGAGAGTAAACGGCTGCAAGTAGAGTTGCTGGATGAAGAACATCCATATTTTAATGTTTCTAAATAGGGCCTGTTTTTCTCAGGGGCCGACAGGAAAGGCAGGTTAGGAATCACGATATTAGCCATTTTTAAAAATAGAAGAATATTCACTTTTTGTACATAAACACACATAATCAAATTATACAGAGAATTCTAAGTTTGCAACGTAAATTGAAGAGTATATTGAGAAATCCCACCCCAACTCGTATCCATCCCCAACCAACTCATCAGAGCTGCAGTGGCTTCCTGTGTGTTCTTCCAATGCTGAGAGAGTAAACGGCTGCAAGTAGAGTTGCTGGATGAAGAACATCCATATTTTAATGTTTCTAAATAGGGCCTGTTTTTCTCAGGGGCCGACAGGAAAGGCAGGTTAGGAATCACGAGGTTGCAACATAATAAAAGCTATATATGACAAACCCATAG
>SJXQ01002967.1:140641-193148 GCA_006408695.1 Aepyceros melampus | reverse complement strand
GGTAAAACACAGTAAATAAGGGAATGGTTGTTATGCAAGTTCAAGTCTTGCCTTCTCCACTGGTAAGAGTTTCTAGTGATTTGGATGTTCTCCTCAGGGTACAGAAAGAAATTTGTTGTCCAGTCACTAAGTCATGTCTAATTCTTTATGACCCCATGAACTGCAAACCTGGCTTCCCTGTCCTTCACTATCTCCTGGAGTTTGCTCAAACTCTCTTTTATTGAATTGGTGATGCCATCCAACTATCTCATCCTCTGTCATCTGCTTCTCCTCCTGGCCTCAAACTTTCCCAGCAGCAGGGTCTTTTCCAATGAGTTGGCTCTTCACATTAGGTGGCCAAAGTATTGGAGATTCGGCTTCAGCATCAGTCCTTCCAATGGATATTCAGAATTGATTTCCTTGAGGATTGACTGGTTTGATCTCCTCACTGACCAAGGGACCCTCAGGAGTCTCCAACACAATTCAAAAGCATCAGTTCTTCAGAGCTCAGCCTCCTTGATGGCACAACTCTCACATCTGTACATGACTACTGGAAAAACCCTAGCTTTGAGTAGATGGACATTTGTAAGCAAAGTGATGTCTCTGATTTATGGCTCTTCACATTAGGTGGCCAAAGTATTGGAGATTCGGCTTCAGCATCAGTCCTTCCAATGGATATTCAGAATTGATTTCCTTGAGGATTGACTGGTTTGATCTCCTCGCTGACCAAGGGACCCTCAGGAGTCTCCAACACAATTCAAAAGCATCAGTTCTTCAGAGCTCAGCCTCCTTGATGGCACAACTCTCACATCTGTACATGACTACTGGAAAAACCCTAGCTTTGAGTAGATGGACATTTGTAAGCAAAGTGATGTCTCTGATTTTTAATATTCAGCCTAAGTTTATCATAGCTTTTCTTCTAAGGAGCAAGCATCTGTTAATTTCATTGCTGTAGTCACTGTTCAATTTAGGAGCTCAAGAAAATAAAGTCTGTCACTGTTTACACATCTCCCCCATCTATTTGTATGACATAATAGGACCAGATGCAACGATCTTATTTTTTTGAGTGTTGAGTTTTAAGCCAGCTTTTTCACTCTCCTCTTTCACCCTCTTTAAGAGACTGTTTAGTTTCTCTTCACTTTCTGCCATAAGAGTGGTGTCAAATGCAAATCTGAGGTTGTTGATTGTTCTCCAGAAATCTTGATTCCAGCATGTGAGTCATCCAGCCCATCATTTCACATGTGTATGCTGCATGTAAGTTAAACAAACAGGGTGACAATAAACAGCCTTCATATACTCCTTTCCCAATTTGCACTAGTCCATAGTTCCATTTCCAGTTCTGTTGCTTCTTGTCCTGCATACAGATTTCTCAAAATACAGGTAAAGCGGTCTGGTACGGCCATATATTTAAGAATTTTCCACAATTTTTCATGATTTACAAAGATGGAGAAGCTCTATACAGTCAGAAAAAACAAGACTGAGAACTGACTGTGGCTCAGATCATGAATACCTTATTGCAAAGTTCAGACTTAAATTGAAGAAAGTGGGGAAAACCACTAGACCATTCAGGTATGACCTAAATCAAATCCCTTATGATTATACAGTGGGAGTGAGAAATAGATTTAAGGGACTAGATCTGATAGACAGAGTGCCTCATGAACTGTGGACAAAGGTTTGTGACATTGTACAGAAGACAGGGATCAAGGCCATCCCCCAAAAAAAGAAATGCAAAAAAGCAAAATGGCTGTCTGAGGAGGCCTTATGAATAGCTGTGAAAGGAAGAGAAGTGAAAAGCAAAGGAGAAAAGGAAAGATAAAAGCATCTGAATGCAGAGTTCCAAAGAACAGCAAGGAGAGATAAGAAAGCCTTCCTCAGTGATCAATGCAAAGAAATAGAGGAAAATAACAGAATTGAAAAGACTAGAGATCTCTTAAAGACAATTAGAGATACCAAGGGAACATTTCATGCAAAGATGGGCTCAACAAAGGACAGAAATGATATGCACCTGACAGAAGCAGAAGATATTAAGAAGAGGTGGCAAGAATATACAGAAGAACTGTACAAAAAAGAGCTTTATGACCCAGAGATTCACAATGGTGTGATCACTCACCTAGAGCAAGACATCTTGGAATGTGAAGTAAAGTGGGCCTTAGGAAGCATCACTATGAACAAAAGCTAGTGGACGTGATGGAATTCCAGTTGAGCTATTTCAATCCTGAAAGACGATGCTGTAAAAGTGCTGCACTCAATATGCCATCAAAACTGGAGAACTCAGCAGTGGCCACAGGACTGGAAAAGATCAGTTTCATTTCAATCCCAAAGAAAGGCAATGCCAATGAATACTCAAACTACCACACAATTGCACTCATCTCACACACTAGTAAGATAATGCTCAAAATTCTCCAAGTCAGGCTTCAACAATACGTGAACCGTGAATTTCCATATGTTCAAGCTGGTTTTAGAAAAGGCAGAGGAACCAGATATCAAATTGCCAACATTTGCTGGATCATCGAAAAAGAAAGAGAGTTCCAGAAAAACATGTACTTCTGCTTTATTGACTATGCCCAAGCCTTTGACTGTGTGGATCACAATAAACTGTGGAAAATTCTGAAAGAAATGGGACCTGCTTCTTGAGAAACTTATATGCAGGTCAAGAAGCAACAGTTAGAACTAAACATGGAACAACAGACTGGTTCCAAATAGGAAAAGGAGTACATCAAAGCTGTATATTGTCACCCTGCTTATTAACTTATATGCAGAATACATCATAAGAAGAGCTGGGCTGGAGGAAGCACAAGCTGGAATCAAGATTGCTGGGAGAAATATCAATAACCTCAGATATGCAGATGACACCACCCTTATGGCAGAAACTGAAGAAGGAATAAAGAGCTTGTTGATGAAAGTGAAAGAGGAGAGTCAAAAAGTTGGCTTAAAGCTCAACATTCAGAAAACTAAGATCATGGCATCTGGCCCAATCACTTCACGGCAAATAGATGGGGAAACAGTGGAGACAGTGGTTGAATTTATTTTTGGGGCTCTCAAATCACTGCAGATGGTGATTGCAGCCATGAAATTAAAAGACGCTTACTCCTTGGAAGGAAAGTTATGACCAACCCAGACAGCATATTAAAAAGCAGAGGCATTACTTTGTCAACAAAGTTCCATCTAGACAAGGCTATGGTTTTTCCAGAAGTCATGTATAGATGTGAGAGTTGGACTATAAAGAAAGCTGAGTAGGAAGAATTGATGGTTTCGAACTGCGGTGTTGGAGAAGACTCTTGAGAGTCCCTTGGACTGCAAGGAAATCCAACCAGTCCATCCTAAAGGAGATCAGTCCTGGGTGTTCATTTGAAGGACTGATGCTGAAGCTGAAACTCCAATCCTTTGGCCACTTGATGGGAAGAGTTGACTCATTTGAAAAGACCCTGATGCTGGGAAAGATTGAGGACATAAGGAGAAGGGGATGACAGAATATGAGATGGTTAGATGGCATCACCAACTCAGTGGACATGAGTTTGGGTGAACTCCAGAAGTTGGTTCTGGACAGGGAGGCCTGGCGTGCTGCAGTTTATGGGTCACAAAGAGTAAGACACAACTAAGCTACTGAACTGAACTGAAGACAATCAGAGGCTTTACAAAGTCAATGAAGCAAAATTATATATATATATATATATATATATATATATATATAAAATTTTTTTTTTCAATTCCCTTGCTTTTCCTATGATTAAACAGATCTTGGCAATTTGATCTCTGGTTCCTCTGCCTTTTCTGATCCAGCTTGTATGTCTGGACGTTCTTGGTTCACATACTTTTGCAGCCTAGCTTGAAGAAAGATAGACACAAATGGAGATTTACCTTACAAATGTAAATGTATCTTGCAAAAGAATACCGCCCACTAGGTTTTCAGAGCATGTCCTGTGTCTGCTGTTTCTTAAAGAAATTTTTTTTTAGATGATATGACCTGCCTTGAAGAGGCTTTTCTGGGGGGTAGTAGCTTCTGCTTGCCATCAAATGTCCTGTGTGTGATAATTCATATTATTCTGATTAGAAATATATGGAGTCCCACTCAGCCTTTTAAACTACAGGCACTCTGATGCCTATTCTAAATCTCAAATTCCAAAAATAATTTTACAGTTTTGGAATGTGAGGTTTTCTTGTTATTATATTTTAAAAGGAAAAATATATATTTGGATTATATAATGGCATAGATGGGAGGAGTGTGGAGGAAACTTGCCCTAATGAGTTAATTCTAATTGCTGAAATACATTAATGCATGGCTATTCTAAATACTCTAAAATAAAAATAATGAATATAGATTGCATTTGAGGTAAGAGATAAGCTCTTTTTAGGAAATTTGATTTCTTTTTGATATTGAAAACTCCATTTCTCTGCACTGGTGCCAGATTGAATCTTGGAGACAGTTTTGGATGAAGTAGAAAAGGATAGCTTTATTTGTCAGACAGAAGGGTGCACAGCAGAAAAGTAATTCTGTCCCTATCCCAGAGGATTTGATGAGAGATTTATTTAATAGTGGTTCTGATAAATGGAGTTTTTCCTATCATGTCAGTAAATAAGGATGTCACAGTCATCAGAGATTGCATTCCTCCAATGTGAACTCCTGAGCCCTAAGGGCATTCAGGAAGGAGATCTGGCAGCCATCAGACTGCAGCCACTCCATATGGTGAGCCTCAAGGAAACTCAAGGTGTGAAAACACAAGATACTTTCCCAGGATTGCTGATATACACATGAAAGGAATGGTTTCAGCAAGCCCAGACTCTTGTATCTTCCCATAAATAGAAATGTCATAAATTGTTTTCCTTGGGATATCTGGTTTTCTTCAATTAGCAGTAATCTTTTGATGTTTGGACTATGTGCCCTTTGGAACAAAGCTTCTCTATAACCCATCTCTTCCTGTTGCTTCCTCTCTTAGGGTTACTTGAGATGCTGTCTCCCATTCTTGACGTCCTAAAAATTCCCACCAAATAAAACATAGCTCTCAACTTAAAGCTTGTTAGTATTTTTTTAAGTTGACTGTTCAGTTGTGGTGACTGTGACAAATTTAGGGTGTGTGAAGGGCTTTCGATCCCTTTATCTTTTTTTAGGTATTTCTTGGCTGCTTCTCCATTGATTAGCAACTGTTGGAATCTGCCCTTTGGAACTCAGAGAAGGTCATAGATGCTAGAGTCTTGCATCCTAGAAATGGGGGACAAAAATGAGGCTGCCATGCCTGGGACCCCACAGGACTTCACTCAGTTTGATTATTACCTATAGTAAAATACACAGGCACTAATGGAAGTGAATAGAGATCATTTTCACTAGTACTAAAATACGATGCAAGAACAAATGGAATTCAAACATCTGTTTTGCTTTCCATGGAGACACAGAAAGACCAATAAAGAGATAACAGAGAAATGGCAGAAAGAGAGAAAGGGGTCCGACTCCTCATTTATTTTGGATTTCTATTACTGGGCATATATACTTTTAGTATTTTTATATGTTCATTTTGAATTGATCTTTTTATCATTATGAAATATTCTTTACCATGGTTGTGATATTGTGATTTATAAGAAATATATACTTGGTCTTCTTCCCATTTCTGACATAGACATCCCCAAGTCCTCGAAATTTCCTGAGAGGTAAGAGCAAGGAACACCTTTGTTATATAATATTCAGCCTTTTATCAAGTTGGTTTTAGAAAAGGCAGAGGAACCAGAGATCAAATTGGCAACATCCCCTGGATCATGGAAAAAGCAAGAGAGTGCCACAAAAAAACATCTATTTCTGCTTTATTGACTATGTCAAAGCCCTTGACTGTGTGGATAACAATAAACTGTGGAAAATTCTGAAAGAGATAGGAATACCAGACCACCTGACCTGCCTCTTGAGAAACTTATACGCAGATCAGGAAGCAACAATTAGAACTGGACATGGAACAACAGACTGGTCCCAAACAGGAAAAGGAGTATGTCAAGGCTGTATATTGTCACCCTGCTTATTTAACTTATATGCAGAGTACATCATGAGAAACACTGCGCTGGAAGAAGCACACGCTGGAATCAAGATTGCTGAGAGAAATATCAATAACCTCAGATATTCAGATGACACCACCCTTACGGCAGAAAGTGAAGAGGACCTAAAAAGCCTCTTGATGAAAGTGAAAGAGGAGAGTGAAAAAGTTGGCTTAAAGCTCAACATTCAGAAAAGCGAAGATCATGACATCTGGTCTGATCAGTTCACGGGAAATAGATGGGGAAACAGTGTCAGACTTTATTTTTTTGGGCTCCAAAATCACTGCACTGGTGACTGTAGCCATGATGTTAAAAGACGCTTACTCCTTGGAAGAAAAGTTATGACCAACCTAGATAGCATATTAAAAAGCAGAGACATTACTTTGCCAACAAAGGTCCGTCTAGTCAAGGCTATGGTTTTTCCAGTGGTCATGTATGGATGTAAGAGTTGGACTGTGAAGAAAGTTGAGCACCGAGGAATTGATGCTTTTGAACTGTGGTGTTGGAGAAGACTTCTTGAGAGTCCCTTGGACTGCAAGGAGATCCAACTAGTCCATTCTAAAGGAAATTAGTCCTGGGTGTTCTTTGGAAGGAATGATGCTAAAGTTGAAACTCTATTACTTTGACCACCTCATGCGAAGAGTTGACTCATTGGAAAAGACTCTGATGCTGAGAGGGATTGGGGGCAGGAGGAGAAGGAGTCGACAGAGGATGTGATGGCTGGATGGCATCATGGGGTCGATCGAGGTGAGTCTGAGTGAACTCCAGGAGTTGGTGATGGACAGGGAGGCCTGGCGTGCTGCGATTCATGGGGTTGTAAAGAGTCAGAAATGACTGAGTAACTGAACTGAACTGAACTTCCTGATATTGCTTCGGAGCTATAAAGGGGAAGTGAGTCTTGTTATTCATAAAAGTCCCTTTTAACCACAACTGAATTTATTTTAATGATATGAGTTTTAGAAACCCTTTAATGTTGGGGTACCAGTTTCCAGAGGATCCAACTATATAATTAGAAGGTTAGAGTTTCGGTCCCACCCCTTGACCTCCTGGGAAGGGAGAGGGTTTTAAGACTGAATTCAGTAACCCGTGACCAAGATTTAATCAATTGTGTCTATGTAATAAATCTTGCATTAAAAATCTCCAAGTAGAGAGAGTTCAGTGAGTTTCCATGTTGATAGAGAGTCAGGGAGGTGGTCTGCTCTAAGAGAGCATGGGAACTATACCCTTTCCCCCACACTTTGCTTTATTCATTTTTTAAAATCTGGTTGTTTCTGAATAATATTCTTGTATAATAAGCCAGTAATATAGTAATAAATTGTTTTCTTTGAGTTCTGTGAGCACCTCTAAAACAAATTAATTGAACCCAAGGCAGGGGTGCTCCAATCAATAGCTAGTTGGCCCAAAGCACAGGTGATAATCTGGGCTTGTGATTGTCATCTGAAGGAAGTGGGGTGCATTTTGTAGGACAGAGTCCTTAACTTGTTGGATACGATGCTACCTCTGGGTACATAAAAGGCTTCCCAGGTGGCTCTAGTGGTAAAGACCTGCCTGCCAGTGCAGGAGATATAAGAGACATAGGTTCAATCCCTGAGTCAGGAAGATTCCCTGGAGGGGGAAATGGCAACCCACCCCAATATTCTTGCCTGGAGAATCCTATGGACAGAAGAGCCTGGTGGGCTACAGTCCATGGGGTTGCAAAGAGTCAGACAGGATAGAAACAACTTAGCACACACACATGGCCTGGATGCATAATGTCAGAACATTATGAGTTGAATTGTAGGACACCCAGCTGGTGTCTGGAGAACTGCTTGGTGCTGTGTGGATAAAAATTCTCTCACCTTGCCATTAGAAACTGATCCCAGGTTCCTTTTAGTGGTAATTTGTTTTTTCCCCATATTAATTAATTCTGTTATTTATACTGTTACCTCAGCTTTCTTTCCCCAGTTTTGCATGTAGTTTCTTTTGCCATCCATCCTTTAATTTTTAACATATATATAGACAAATTCCTCTTGAGTCATACTTTTACCCATTTTGATTTTCTTTGAGTCATATTTTATCCATTTTGATTATCCATTATATTATTAGGATTTGGTGTTTGAAAGCATTGTTAATTTACTGTAAATATCAGCATGGATGGATTTAAGTGTACCTCCTCACTATTTATGTTCTGTTGTCTTATGTTTTTTGTTGATTGTATTCTCACTGTTGCCAGAGTACTATTGGTGAGGCCAGCAACAATGGAATCAAAAGAATTTACCCATGGCTGATTCATGTCAATGTATGGCAAAAACCACTACAATATTGTAAAGTAATTAGCCTCCAATTAAAATAAATAACAATTAAAAAAATAATTTGTGAGTTGGAAGGGTTGAAAGCAAGCTATATTGAGTACATTGTAAGGGAGCAGGGAGTGAGACCAAGAAGGATTCTGTGCAGGGGGAGAGAAACTGGGCTTCTTTTTTTGTTGCCTCTGGTTACTGTTGGGTTAATTAATGCTCCACCCATGTGGTGATTATGAGGGGCTTCTCTCATAGCTCACTTGGTAAATCATCTGCCTGAAATTCAGGAGACCAGGGTTCAGTTCCTGGGTCAGGAAGATCCCCTGGAGAAGGAAATGGCAACTCACTCCAGTATTCTTGCCTGGAGAATCCCATGGACAGAGGAGTCTGGTGGGCTGCAGTCCACAGGGTTGCAAAGAGTCGGACACGACTGAGCTCACTTTCACTTCACATGTGGTGATTAGGGCAAGGCTCAGTCTTCCTGGAATGCTAACTACTTATGATTGCTTGTATTGGACTTCCCTGGTGGCTCAGATGATAAAGCGTCTGTCTACAATGTGAGAGACCTGGGTTCGCTCCCTGGGTTGGGAAGATTCCCTGGAGAAGGAAATGGCAACCCACTCCAGTACTCTTGCCTTGAAAATCCCATGGACGGAGGAGCTTGGTGCAGGCTACTATCCATGGGGTCACAAAGAGTCAGGCATGACTGAGTGACTTCATTATGATTGTTTGTAATGTTCCCTGGGCAGAGGGTGTGATGGTCTTATCTTGAAATGAACTCCCCTAAGATAGCTGTTCTGTTGTTCAGCTCCGCAATTTTCCTGCCATCTTTTGAATAGGACATACTTTATTATTTCATCTGAACTATTTATCCTAATATTCTAATTCATCATCTCTCTTTAATTTTCTTTTTTGGCACTTGTATTCATGTATATATCTTGCAAATTGATCTAGATTTTCCATAGGCAAACTGATTTTAAGGGTACAAAGAAAAAGAGGGCTCCAAATGATTAGGAAATAAAAACATTATGTCTAAATCTATTTCTGTAAACTTTCTATGATATATTAAAAAAAATTATCCTAATTTAGAAATTTGCTTATTTGACACAGCTTTTAAATAGGGTATAATATAATTGTATTAAAACAAGTACAAATATATTGATGGTTTATTCTAATGTCATATTTTATCTAATAGAATCCATATGTTTTATTGAAATAGTTTTATGTACCCTAACTCAAGAGTAAGAAAAGCTTTAGATTGTGAAAAGATTCACATACAAAAAATATGTAGCAATCAGAACAATCCTATATCTAGACAGAGCTAAGATAATGAGTTTCTTCTGTGAAATATATTCAAGAAGTTTTTTACTGAACATGTAAGATGTATGAACCTGACAAAGACATAATGAGAAATTTTAACAAACTAAAAACAAAATACCAAATTTATGAAGCAAATATGAATTGCACTATAACACTCAAAGGCAAGAAATATTGTATTTCTTTAATACTTAAAATCATGTCAAATGTGGCCTAAATACAAATCAATAAGCCATGATTTTATATATATATATATAAGTGTCAGTCATTATGGTGGCTCTTCTGACACACAAAGGACATTCAACATTCCCGGCTCTTAGGGCTTAGAAAAATTTGGAAAGTACCAGGGTTGTCAGTAGTTTTGCTTCTTCTGCAATAGTTATATGGCTATATGAATACTGTATATTTCAACCTGTATTGGATGCAAATTCTCACCATGGTTTGGACATGTCTATTCACCTCTACCACCATACTGAGCCATGGAAATGTTCACGGTGAGTGGAATGTTGTGTGTTTAGATGGCAGTTTTACCAGCTATCACAAGCCTAGTCCTATTCATCATCTTTAGAGCATCACATCTGAACTGACTTCCAGCCTCTACCACTCAGAGGAATTTGCAGCTCCATTCTAATTTCCATTTTCAAAGAAAATACCTGAAATGAAAATCCTGTCCTTTTATTTCTCAAATTTTACACCTTTTTCCTTTCCTTCCAGTTGATTATCCTAAGAGCCTAATCTTTGGCAAATAAAATCCACTTAACTCTCTTCTAGAAGTCAGTAAAACCTTTATCTTCAAAATGAAAAGCCTTATGTCTCCTCTTCAGGGGATATCAGACATTCTTTCATAACTAGACTACAGTTGAGAAAACAGTTAATTTCATAACTGGCAATTCTGCTGCATTAACTTTTAAAATATACTGCTTTCCTTTACATACTTATTTCTGTAGTGAAGGCTGTGTTTTTGTCTATGTAGGTGAAATGTTACATTACCATGCAGTATTACACAACTATAGACACCATAAGGATTCATAGTGAAAGATACTATACTACTCCAGGTGGAGAATCTCCAAACCACATGTTTGTAAGGTGTTAAGCCCAGTGATCTTCAAAATTCACACAAAAATTATTAAAAGAAGGTAGTTGTGAGGTTAATTTCCATGAAAAATAAATATGCAAGCGTACATGCCCATCCTGATGCCTCTCAGTCAGTGCAATTCTGCTCTTTAATACACCATGAGATAAAATGAAGGCACCCAAAATTGATGAAGCAAAATAAACTCAGATAAATTTATTTTCAAATCAGATAGTTTCTGATATTTGCTGATTATAGTATTCACTAGTTACATAAGCAATTAACTTGTAAGCTAAATATTTAATCAGAAAATGAAGTTGATTGGAGGAGAAAGAAATTTAGCTTTGATGTTAGTAAAAATTTGAATTTTAGTCAAGATGGAGGACTAGGGAGATAATTACGAAAGTCTAGAAAATAAATAATATTTTGAATAAAAGTGAAGATGAAACTGAAAGACTGGAGAAAAAATATGGAGTGGAACGCAGTCGTGGAATGTTATAAGAAATTGTTGATAAAAATTAGAGAGGAGTTATCTGGGCTGATGGCCATGTTATCTCAGATAGTTTTTAATTCTTTTCAGAGATCTAAGATTTTATATCACTGCTTATTTTGAGGTTTGAAAAATCAAAGCCCACACAAATAATGTGGCAGGGCCAGTATCACACTTCAATCTAATTCCAAGGTACATGTTCCTGATAATATGGCACATGTTGGCCACATGTTTTGGGAGAGGCAGGGTGAATGGGAAGAGCCTATTTTGTATTTCTGGTGTGTTGATCTTAGGAAAAAGATGTCAGGCTGTATTATTAAATGAACATTTTAAAATGATTCCAACATTGTGAATTATCTACCTTAATTGTATCAGTAAATGCAAGCCTAATGGTTGAAAATAATAATTTGAGGCCTAAGAAAATGTGAAATAAAATTAGCTTTAATGTCAAATGGTAACTTTTGCATAAGCATGGAGAATTCCAAACTAACAACATCAACAGGGTAAACCTACTAATAGCCAATTAAGCTGGTTATGACCATTGGCCTTTCAGTTAAGTCCTTTGGTCCACTCTTAAGTAAAACTGTACCCTCATTAGAATGTAACCTAGCTCTCATATTCAGAAGATGGTTTAGTCATTGCTCTAATACAGATTTATGTATAGGATATCTGCTTAATCAGTGAAAAAATAGAAACTCAAGGAAACCCTAACTGAATCTGTTATGAAATTTAAAAATGAAAACTGAAGAAAAAAAATGTCTCTTAATTCTATTTTATGTAACTCTCAAAATTTTGAGAACTTTCAAAATTGAGGAGAAATCTTTTTAGAAATCCATTATCTCCTATGTTTACATATGTATATATAAGTTCATTATATATATGTATACTTTTATGAGTATTTGCTTCAATATGTGTGTATACATATGTATTTAATTGAATACTCATAAGTATGCATGTATGTATAATGTATGTATCTATATATATAATAGTAGTAGTGTTCAGTTGATTAGTCATGTCCTACTCTTTGCCACCCCATGGAATACAGCCCGCTAGGCTTCTCTATCCATAGAATTTTCCAGAATTTTCCTAACCCAGGGATCAAGCCCACATGTGTATCTGCTGTACTGGCAGACAGATTCTTCACCACATGAGCTATCTGGGAAGCCCGTCATCTACATACATACTTATGCATACACATATTCACAAGCTTTATATATATATGGGTTTTAAATAATTTTGTGATTTGTTCTAGGCATTCTTTTCAATAAACTTTAAATTTTAGAATAGTTTTATATTTGCAAGAACACTGCAAAGATAGTTCAATGAATTTCCATACTCTACACCCAGTTTGCTCTATTTAAGAAATCTTAAATTAGAAATCTTAAATTGTTACAATTCATTTGCCTATATTGGGATATCATTATTTATTAAAGTCTAACATCTATTCAGATTTCCTTACTTTTTACTGAATGTCCTTCAACTGTTCCAGGATTCCATATGAGACTGTATGACATTTTGTTTTCATATCTCCATGAGCTCCTACTGCTTGGCTCTGACTGCTTCTAAGCACTCTTTTTGTGGCTTAACCTTCACTGTAACTCCACAAGTTTGAGGCCCAATTTACAGATGAGAAAATCATGACTTTTAGATATCCTTTGGCCACCTCATGCGAAGAGTTGACTCATTGGAAAAGACCCTGATGCTATGAGGGATTGGGGGCAGGAGGAGAAGGGGACGACCAAGGATGAGATGGCTGGATGGCATCATGGACTCAATGGACGTGAGTCTGAGTGAACTCCAGGAGTTGGTGATGGACAGGGAGGCCTGGGTGCTGTGATTCATGGGGTCGCAAAGAGTCGGACACGACTGAGTGACTGAACTGAACTGAACTGAACTTAGATATCCTTCCAAAGTAATGCTCAAAATGCTCCTAGCTAGGCTCCAACAGTATGTGAACAAAGAGCTTCCAGATGTTCAAGATGGATTTAGAAAAGGCAAAGGAACCAGAGATCAAATTGCCAACATCCTTGGATCCTAGAAAAAGCAAAGGAATTCCAGAATAACATATACTTCTGCTTCATTGACTACGGTAAATCCTTTGAGTGTGTGAATCACAACAAACTGTGGAAAATTTTTAAAGTGATGGGCATAGCAGACCAACTTACCTATCTCCTGAGAAATCTGTATGCATGTCCAGAACAAACAGGATCAGACATGAAATAGCAGACTGGTTCCAAATTGGGAAAGGAGCATATCAGGGCTGAATATTATCACATTGCTAATTTCACTTATATGTAGAGTACATCATGCCAAATACTGGACTGGATGAAGCACAAGCTGGAATCAAGATTGCTGGGAAAAATATCAGTAACCTCAGATATACAGATGACACCACTCTAATGGCAGAAAGTGAAAAAGAACTAAAGAGCCTTTTGATGAAAGTGAAAGAGGAGAGTGATATTGCTGGCTTAAAACTCAGCATTCAAAAAACTAAGATCATGGCATCTAGTTCCATCACTTCCTGACAAATAGATGGGGAAATGCTGGAAACAGTGACAGACTATTTTCTTGGGTTCCAAAATCACTGCAGATGGTGACTGCAGTCTTGAAATTAAAGATGCTTGCTCCTTGGAAGAAAAGCTGACAAAACTAGACAGCATATTAAAAAGCAGAGACATTACTTTGCCAACAAAGGTCCGGCTAGTCAAGGTTGTGGTTTTTCCAGTAGTCATGTATGGATTTGAGACTTGGACTATAAAGAAAGCTGAGCACTGAAAAAATTGATGCTTTTGAACTGTAGTGTTGGAGAAGACTCTTGAGAGTCCCTTGGACTGCAAGGAGATCAAACCATCAATCCTATAGGAAATCAGTCCTGAATATTCATTGGAAGGACTGATGCTGAAACTTCAATCCTTTGGCCACCTGATGCAAAGAACTGACTCACTGGAAAAAATCTTGATGATGGAAAGATTGAAGGCAGGAGGAGACAGGCATGACAGAGGATAAGATGGTTGGATGGCATCACTGATGCAAAGGACATGGGTTTGAGTAGGCTCTGGGAGTTGGTAATGGACGGGGAATCCTGGCATGCTGCAGTCCATGGGGTCGCAAAGAGTCAGACATGACTGAGCAACTGAATTGAACTGAGCTGATGCATCTATTTATTATATAGCTCCCCTAATGAATAATAATATATATGATAACAGGATTTATGTCTCTTGTTTACTATCTCAATATTACTCATAGTACCTTACACATCCTGGGTGGTTTGTAAATGTTTATTGAATGAATAGTGTCTGAATTGTTCCTTTGCATACCCTTCAGATACATCTCAGTATTCTCTGGTGATGTGTCCACTGTCATCATCATATGTGTTTTTCTGTAGCAATTATGATGCACCTGTTTACTTTTCTGAAGTTCTGATACTTTGGCCACCTGATGTGAAGAACTGACTCATTGGAAAATACCCTGATGCTGGGAAAGATTGAAGGCAGGAGGGGAAGGGGATGACAAAGGATGAGATGGTTGGATGGCATCACCGATTCGATGGACATGAGTTTGAGCAAGCTCCAGGTGTTGGTGATGGACAGGGAAGAGTGATATGCTGGGGTCCATGGGGTCACAAAGAGTTGGACATGGCTGAGCTACTGAACTGAACTGAGGTACTTTAAGGAAGAATACATGGGGATTTAAATCAGGACTCTCCCATTTTTGATTTCAACTTTTTATACTATACCTCTGCCACTTTTATTTATATAATTTTACCCAAACTGGCTTAGAATAAATACAGTGAAGAAATGCAGGACTACAAGTAACCCTTCAAAAAGCACATTGTAAAGTTATATACAAAAAACAGAGTAATGGATTGACACTTTCTCTACCATTTTATTTTGACTATACTTTTACTGTAATATACAGATTAGAGTTAGTAACCAATATTGTGATGGTCAGAATTAAGTGAAAGTGATAGTTTCTCAGTCATGTCGGACTCTTTGTGACTACATGGACTCTAGCCCACCAGACTCTTCTGTCATGGAATTCTCCAGGAAAGAATACTGGAGTGGGTAGCCGTGCCCTTCTCCAGGCCAGTGATAATCGTTCCCCGAAGTACTGATATCTAAAGCTTCTCTTGTCGGTGGAGCTAGGCACACAGACCTATGACCGTGAACACTGAAATCAAAGATCCTTTGTTTATTTTCAGTTTAGAGTTCATGAGGCTGCCCAGCTTCAGACGACCCACAGGGCCTTGGGCAATGAGCACTGCAACAGTGCCCCTGACACTGGTGACTGGGGTGCTTCCCTTGCCTTTCTGAATTTCTGGATGCTATGATCTAAATTTATGTGTTGCCCCAGATTTATATATCAAAATCCTCACCCCCAAATATGATGATAGAAGGTGGGCCTTTGGGAGATGCTTATGAGAATGGAGCTCTCAGAAATAGAAATACCACTTTATAAAACACAAAGATATCCCTTGTCCCTCACATCATATGAGGACACATGGAGAAGTTGCTGTTTATAAAACAGGAAGGGGCCTTCAGTGAAATGTGACCAGACTGCTGCATTTATCCTTGACTTTCCAGCTTCTAGAACAGTGAGGAATATATTCTGATGTTTATAAGCTAACCAACTTTATAATAGCAGCCTAAATGGACTAAGACACAAATCCTACGGACAGAGGAGCTTGGCGGGCTACAGTCCATGGGGTTGTAAAAGAGTTGGACAATACTTAGTGACTGAACAATAAGACTTTTACTATATAACTGGGAAGAAATCTTTTCTCAGATATATGAGTCATTTATAAGTCAGATTTAGTTTATTCAAGCAATAGATGTGTGAATGTTCCCCTACCTGCCGTCATTTTGTTGTGTACTAATGTTTTATTTTGATACAATATAAGATTGAAAGAGATTTAAGGAGATATTTATTTATGGTTTTCAAAGTGTGCATTGTAAAACATTAACAACATGCAAAAATTAATCTTCAGGGTCATACACTAGTTTTTATTTTGAATATAGTATAGAAAATTAGAATATATCAGGTATCAGTCACATACATTCAACGCCTGTATAGTCTAGAAAATATTGAAGAATATTAGTATCAGAGATAAATATTGTTTCCTAAAGCCTGCATGTATTTGTTAAGAATAGTGCCAAAGGTATTTTTAACGGGGGGCATATTCAAAGCAAGATTGAAAACCACTGCTTGAACCCCATATGCTTAGCTTAGATACTTCTAGAGATGGAAAATTCACTCTACTACTCTTAACTAATTCAGTGTTGAACTAATTCTGTATTACCATAAAAAAAATTCCCATTTTGCTTAGTTGAAATAAAAGTTAACATCATTTCTATCCTTCCTTTTATTTCCCTTTTAAGCACTATGTGTGTGTGCTAAGTCGCTTCATTTGTGTCCAGCTCTTTGCTACCCCAAGGGCGGTAGCCCGTCAGGCTCCTCTGTCCACGGGATTCTCCGGGCATGAATACTGGAGTGGGTTGCCATGCCCTCCTCCAAGGGATCTTACCAACCCAGGGGTTGAGCACGTGTCTCTTATATCTCCTGCACTGAGAAGCGGGTTCTTTACCACTAGCGCCACCTGGGAAGCCCTTTAAGCACTATGCAATACACCTAATCTTTCTATTACATTTTAGCTTTTTAAGCCTTTTTATTTATTTGAAAAGTTATTTTCAGTATTATCTTACCTTGGAAAAATGTTTGTATTTCTTTTGACACTTATAACAAAATATTCTCATTCTTCATGTTTCTAACTTGTCTTAGTTTTTTGTACTCCATTAATAAGTAATTGTAGAAAAAGTTACCCTGATTCATAAACTAAAGGCTTTGTGATATCTATCAAAATCTTTTATAATTGCAGATACATGCACACAGTATTATAATGTGAGCTGTTATCAAATTTCTGTAGCCAGTAATCTGTCCTGATCATTGAAGGAAAAATACATATCCTCTGGAAAAATGCTTGATGTAGTGACTTGGGGAGACCACATTTGTCAACATTTTCATTTGCTGTCTAGGCCAGGCATTTAGTCCTACAGAATTTGCAGCTTCTAGTGCTTTTAATGAATTCACTGTAGATAGCTAAAGGCTGAGTAAAAAGAAAAACTGGTGCAAATAGAGAATTACCATACAAAACCTGACTGTCAGTTCCAATTTAGATCCTTCTACTCCTGTGACTTCAGGTTAAGCAAGCACACCTCTGAGCTGTTGCTACAGGAAAGTAATTCCAGAAGTGGTTAGTAGCTTGGCCACTTGATACCCCAAATATCTTTCTTTAGCTGCTTAAAGGGCTTGGCCCGCTTTCCACAGCCAAGTTTATCTCTTTGGTAAGACATCAATACCATTTAATGTCATGCACAATTGGTATTGGATCAGTTACATGCTGGCTTAATGCAGCAGAAGTTCTGACATCATTATGAAACATTTATATCATAAAAGTTATGGAAAATCCTGTTGGCCTAAAATACTTTGACATTTCACTCCGCTTACAGAAAGAGGCCAAATTATGGATTTTCTTTTTAATGTTGAAGGGTTGATTCACTTCTCATTAATTAAATCTCCAAAGTATTTGGAATTAAGCTGTCAGGTTTTATAAATGAAGCAAAAGTCATTCTAATTTCTCATTTGGAGTATCTCAGAATTTAAATTACACCTCTAAGAGAAGAAGAAAGCACTGCAATTGTGCCTTGACTATTTGTATATCCCTGCCGAAAAATGAGAATTCATTTTTATTACTCTGAGATAAATAATAATGAAGGGGTTATTGTCAGCAAAGCATCTTTCAGCTAAAGCAGCATAGTAAACCTGTTGCAGTACCTAGTCAGAAGACTGCAGGGAGGATCTGGGTATGTCCATTAGGAGGTACTATGTTATAAATCTATGAACTCACCTAGAGCACAATAATCTCCATAAATTATTCTTAAATTAAGACCTCTTTTGTTTCCAAAACCTCGTGGTAAACACTGCAGATATACTAGAATTGCATAAATAATTTAAACACATTAACAAGCATTTAGTCATATAACATATACTGAGCACAGAGCAGAGATAGAAGAAATAGCGATGTGTCACTATCCAGGAGAAGTTTAAAATCTACTATGGGTTCAGGAATATGATGTATGTCAAGGTCCATTAAAGACCCCATAAACCAAAAGAATTAGAGGATATAATAAAATCTATATTATGGAAAACATAACATATTAAATGGGCCTCAAGGAAAATGTTGGGTTCAGATTTTTAGAAATATAGAAGAAGGATTTTGGAATGGGATTGTTAAATATTGGTGGGTTTCCCTAAATACCTTAATCATAAGAATTACTTGGGCCACATCTTAGGACATTTCAGCTGCTAGGACAGACTATCACAGTCTGAGCAGCTTATAAAATAGAACTTTATACCTAGTACCACAGTTCCAGATGCTGGGGAATTCAAGATTGATATGCTGGCATATTCAGTGTCAGTGAGATGCAGATTCTTTTTTAAAGAGCACTTTCTTTGTACTGAGTCCCCACGAGGAGGAAGGGACGATGTCTTATAAGGGCACTGATTCTCCACAGGAACTCTACTCTCTTGATCTAATCAACTGCCAAAGACTCCAAATCCAAATACCATCATATTGGGGTTAGGATTTAACATAAGAATTTTTAGGGAAAACAGACGTTCTTTACAGCAGAAAGAATGTTATAGGGTAGTGTACATATACCTGATGAATTAAGAAAGTCATTGTATGGAGGTAGTTAAGTGGAGATACAGACTGTTAACTAAAAGAAAATAAATCAAAGCCCTTGATCCATTTTCCATTTCCTTTTATAGAAAAACTCTGAAAGATATGTGTATTCTTTATGAACCTGATCCTGGTATTTCCTCCTATCTTATCTTGAACACTTAAGAAAATCAGCCTTTTCCCCACTATTAGGCCCAGAGACAGAGGAGCCTGGTGGGCTGCGTCTATGGGGTTGCACAGAGTCGGACACGACTGAAGTGAGTTAGCAGCAGCAGGCTCTTATCAAGGTCAAAAAGGTTTCCATTTGGTCAATTCTAATGTCAGGTTTCAGTCTTCATCAGTTCGAATCCAGTGTCCTGGTTTCTCTGGGACTGAATGCTTCCCTGTATATGGGTGTTAGTGAGAGAGTCAGGAGCGTTCTGAGTAAAACGGGATGGTGGGTCACCTCGTCCTTTTGGAACCGGTCTCCTTGCTTGGCCTGGGGGACCACGCTTTGGTTGATGTTCCTTGTTCTGCTGCTACTTTCCTGGCTTCTACCTCTCTGGCCTCATTTTCTTTCACCTTCCCTCCCCATCACTCAGCTCATACCACACCGGCTTCCACGGTGTCTCTGGACCATTGGATCAATGCTGTCAAGAGTGTTTGTGCTTTTTCTTTACTTTGTCTCTAATGCTCTCGTGTTGTGCCTAGAGATATCTGCTTGACCCACTCTGTCACTTCATTTAGGTCTCTGTAGCAATGTCACCTTCATATGTCACACATTGTCTCTATTCCTTTAGGCTTTTTTATCCTTCATGAAATTTATCAACATCTGATTATTTTATACTTGAATATTATGCATAAATATATTTAACATATCAATATGTATTTACTATATAATAAAGTAAATATAACATAAAACACATTCTCCAACTAATATTTTTTATTTGGTTTATACTGTGTATTTCATTTTCAATTGAATTTATTTATTTTTAATTGAAGGATAATTGCTTTACAGCATTGTGTTGGTTTCTGCCAAACATCAACATGAATCAGCCATATGTATACCTATGTCCCTTCCCTCATGAACATCCCTCCCACCTCCTTCCCCATCCCATTCTTCTAGACTATTACATTTTTAAACAGTAATAACTTAAATAAGATTTTTTAAAAAATTAATTTTGTTTATATTTTGTTAAATTTTTTTTACCTTTTTTCAAAAAAATTTTAACATTCTTTACCTTTATATCTTCTTAATGTCTAATTTGGTATTTAATGCATTCTCTTAGTTTTTCAAAGATCAAGCTTTCATTCTTCTTCATATTTCGTATTGTTTTTTTTTTTCCATGTTGCAAATCTCTATTACTATAAGTAACTCTACTACTTCCTTCAACCTACTTTCTTTAAGATTATTTTGCTCTTTTTCCAACTTCTAGATTTAGAGGCCATCTTCTTACTTTTCAATTTTTAAATGTTTTTTCCTTATTTAATATTTACAACTTTTTATTTGGCAATAACCACAGGTTAACAGGAAGTTGCAAAAATAGTACACAGAATCCCAGTTTTCCCCAATGGTAAGATCTTACACATAACTATAGTCCAACTTCAAAACCAACGTATTGACAGTGGTATCATACTACTAACAAGAGTAGAGACCTTATTTGGTTTCACCAGGTTTTACATGCATTCATTTGTGGGTGTTTGTAGCTCTGTATAATTTTAGCACGTTTTAGACATTCATGTAATTAACACCACAATCAAGATACAGAACTGTTCCATCAGCACAAAGGAACTTCTGTGTTATCCTTTATAATCACCTATATCTCATACCCCCTTAAGTCCCTGTCCCTGGTAACCATTAATATGTTCTTCAGTTCTATAATTTTGTGCTTTTAAAAATTGGAAATGAGAACTAAATAGACACTTCTCCAAAGAAGACATACGAATGGCTAACAAACACATGAAAAGATGCTATAAGATCTTACACATAACTATAGTCCAACTTCAAAACCAACGTATTGACAGTGGTATCATACTACTAACAAGAGTAGAGACCTTATTTGGTTTCACCAGGTTTTACATGCATTCATTTGTGGGTGTTTGTAGCTCTGTATAATTTTAGCACGTTTTAGACATTCATGTAATTAACACCACAATCAAGATACAGAACTGTTCCATCAGCACAAAGGAACTTCTGTGTTATCCTTTATAATCACCTATATCTCATACCCCCTTAAGTCCCTGTCCCTGGTAACCATTAATATGTTCTTCAGTTCTATAATTTTGTGCTTTTAAAAATTGGAAATGTTATACAAATACAGTCATGCAGTAGGAGACCTTTTACATGCTGTTTCTTTTTTATTTTATTTTATTTTATTTTTTAATAATATTTTTTTAATTTTTATTTTTACTTTATTTTACTTTACAATACTGTATTGGTTTTGCCATACATTAACATGAATCCGTTTCGAGTGTACATGAGTTCCCAATCCTGAACTACCCCCCACCTCCCACCCCATATTAACTCTCTGGATCATCCCCGTGCACCAGTCCCAAGTATCCTGTATCGAACATAGACTGGCGATTCATTTCTTACATGATACTGGCTTTTTTCATTCCTCATAATGCACTTGAGGTTCATCCAGGTTGTGTGTATCAGTAGTCTATTTCTTTACACTTCAGGGTAGTTCCCATGGTGTGCGTGGTTGGTTTAACCACATGCTCATCTGCTGGACATCTAGGTTGTTCTGTTTGGTGTTATTACAAATGAAAGTGCTAAGAACATCTGTATGGAAGTTTTTGTGCCAAAATAAGTTTTCATTTCTTTGGGATACATGTCCAGGAAAATAATTGCTGAGGTAATAAAGTACATGTGTGTTTATTAGAAGTTTCCAAAATTTTTTTTTTTTTTTCAGAGTGACTTACCATTTTACATTCCATTCAGAAAGGTATAAAAGATCCAGTCCATATGCTCAGCAGCCTCTGGTATTTTCACTATTTTTTCAAAAAATTTTGGCCACACACTGAGGCATGTGGCATCTTAGTTCCCCAGCTAGGGATCAAACCCATGCCCCCAGCATTGAAGGGCAGAGTCTCAACCACTGAACTGCCAAGGAAGTCCCCATTTTCACTATTTTTTCTTTAGCTGTTCTGGTAAGTACATAGTCAAAATTTCTGTGGTTTTAATTTGCATCCCCTGATTACTAATGAGATTCAACATCTTTTCCTGTGCTCGCTTGCCATCCTCATTTCCTCTTCAGTGCTATGTCTATTCATGTTTTCTGCTCATACTAATTGGATTGTTTACTTTTCACTCTTGACTTCATACGTATATTCTATATTGGTCTAGATAAATGGTTTGCAAGTAATTTCTCCCAATAATTTCTTCCTCTTAAATTCTTTGCAGGGCAAAAGTTTTTAATTTTGATGAAGTCCAATATATCAACTTTTTCCTTTTAGGATTGTGCTTTTAGGGTGAAGGCCAAGAACTTGTTGCCTAGGTCAGGTTTTTTTTTTTCCCCAAGATTTTTTTTTTTCCTAAAAGTTTTATAGTTTTGCATCTTACATCTAAGTTCATGATATATTTTCAATTAATTTTTGTATAAGCTATGCAGTTTAGGGCAAACTTCATTTTCTTTGCAAACTGCACCAACTTCATTTGTTGAAAAGACTATCACCCTTCCTCCATTGAATTGCTTCTGTACCTTTATCAAAATCAGCTGGGCATATATACCATGCTCTGTTGATCCCTGTAGCTTCATAGTAAGTCTGCAGTCAGGTAATGTGAGTCCTCCAAATGTCTCTTCTTCAAAATTGATTTAGCTTAATTAATTTTACACCTGGATATTTTCATCCTTTCCCATTTTGTCTCCTGCTTTATTCTAGAGAAGAGATTTCTTGCATAAACTCTTTCTTTTCTTGTTGCAACTCCTGTAAATGCTTCTGGTTTCTCTCTAGTCTATCCTCCAACCACTGTAGTAGAGTTCTGCTGACTGCTGGCCTGCACAGATTCTTAGTAAACACTGAGCCATTATGGATCTTGGTTACTGAATCCAGTTGTGGAAGGCTGTGGATCCTCCTATGTGCGTCTTGCCCCTCTTGATACAGGATCTTGGGCAACTCAATTTCTGACTCAAGGCACACTTTCCCAATGGTTCCATGGGGTACAATATGAATTGGGATTTCAATTCTCTCATACTTTGAGCTCTTTTGGGCCTTTATGGATTGAAAGCAAGTATGGAGTACCTGTCTGTGTATTTTTATCTTGTAGGAAACAAGAAAATACTATTATGCCCAAGTCATGAAATCTCCTGATGACCACCAGGGAGCCGATATCCGATGCAAAAGCAAGAGATTTTTTTTTTTTTTTTAGATATTGACTAAACAAATATTTATTTTTTTCTTTAATTAATTTTTATTTTTTAGTTTGTTTTGCTTTACAATACTGTATTTGTTTTGCTACACATCGACATGAATCAGCCACGAGTGTACATGAACTCTCAATCCCGACCCCCACCTCCCCCCTCCCGCCCCACACCCTCTCTCTGGATTATCCCCGTGCATCAGTCCCAAGCATCCTGCATCCTGCATCAAACCTGGACTGGCGATTCGTTTCACTTATGATATCACACATGTTACACTGCCACTCTGCCAACCCATCCCACCCTCTCCCTCTCCCACAGAGTCCAAAAGGCCGTTCTATACATCTGTGTCTCTTTTGCTGTCTTGCGTACAGGTTTATCATTACCATCATTCTAAATTCCATATATATGTGTAAGTATACTGTATTGGTGTTTTTCTTTCTGGCTTACTTCACTCTGTATAATCGGCTCCAGCGTCATCCACCTCATTAGAACTGATTCAAATGTATTCTTTTTAATAGCTGAGTAATACTCCATTGTGTATATGTACCACAGCTTTCTTATCCATTCATCTGCTGATGGACATCTAGGTTGCTTCCATGTCCTGGCTATTATAAACAGTGCCGCAATGAACATTGGGGTACACGTGTCTCTTTCAATTCTGGTTTCCTTGGTGTGTATGCCCAGCAGTGGGATCGCTGGATCATAAGGCAGTTCTATTTGCAATTTTTTAAGGAATCTCCACACTGTTCTCCATAGTGGCTGTACTAATTTGCATTCCCACCAACAGTGTAAGAGGGTTCCCTTTTCTCCACACCCTCTCCAGCATTTATTGCTTGTTGACTTTTGGATCGCAGCCATTCTGACTGGTGTGAAATGGTACCTCATTGTGGTTTTGATTTGCATTTCTCTGATAATGAGTGATGTTGAGCATCTTTTCATGTGTTTGTTAGCCATTCGTATGTCTTCTTTGGAGAAATGTCTATTTAGTTCTTTGGCCCATTTTTTGATTGGGTCATTTATTTTTCTGGAGTTGAGCTGCATAAGCTGCTTGTATATTTTTGAGATTAGTTGTTTGTCAGTTGCTTCATTTGCTATTATTTTCTCCCATTCAGAAGGCTGTCTTTTCACCTAAAAGCAAGAGAATTTTTATTACCAAGCTCAAGCTGGGGCTCCCATCATTACCAGCGCAGCGGCTAAGGAGAGGAGCCTCGAACTCTGGGTTTCATTGCTTATGTAGGGTATTCTCACATGAAAAATATTACCTTCTGTGGAAGGGTTAGGTGTTGAGTTCTGATTGGTTCCCATTCCCCAGGCTTAATTTGAATTTCCTGGGCATGTCATAAGTTCTGAATGTAAAGTCAGGAGATCCTGATCTGGGATCTGATTAGCTCACAGGTGGTGGGGGTGAGGTCAATGGATTTCCAAAGACTCTTTCCTCAGAACTCTAAAATGGAGTCTTTTCCAACAAAATGGGGTGGCTTAGGTTCTTCAATACAAGCCCTACAAAGCCTTGCTCCATAATTTGGTACATGGCTTGTGTGTGAACATCAACATGGGAAAGCCAACAGTTATATGGGGATGGGAATGATACCAGCCCACAACTCTCAGGGTACCACTGGTTAGTTCAGTCAACCTCTCTGCCTCAGTTAAAGCCACAGACAGCTGCTCTGGAGAAATTTCCACTCAACCCTTCCTCTTATCAGAATGCCACAAGACAATGACAGAATGAATGTGAACAGTTCTGACAGTGTCAACATTTTCAGCAACTGTGTGAATTTCAGTCTAGTATATGTAAACTTGGAGTGACTCCTTAAGTCATCATTCAATTCTATGCACAGCCCCATCACCTCTTCTTTCTCTGTGCTCAGAGTGTGATTGAGACATAGTAGGAAAGCGTCTGGACCCCAGATGAACCATTTGCACCAAGTGCAACTGCCATCTTGGCTCCACCCTGCTCACGTCTGCCTCCAGCAGGCTCCAGCCTGGCCAACCGGCTGCTCAGGCACTAGGTTCTGTGGGGGCTGGGCCTGGGGTGCCCAATATTTAAACTTTCCAATAGAATATCTACAACTATAAATCTTACTGTAATTTAAATTTTAGATATATTTTAATAATCTCTCAAATTTAGATGTATTCTAATAATCCCATTCCCCATTCTTAAACATATTTGGTGAAAGTGAAAGTTGCTCAGTCTTGTCCGACTCTTTGTGACCCCATGGACTATATAGTCCAAGGAATTCTCCAGGACAGAATACTGGAATGGGTAGCTGTCCGCTTCTCCAGGGGATCTTTCCAACCCAGGGATTAAACCCAGGTCTCCAGCATTGCAGGTGGATTCTTCACCAACTGAGTTAATATATCTGGTATTTTTTATAATTGCTCATTTACCTAAAGATTGTATAATAGTTTGTGTTACAGAATATATATGAAGTATTTTTTATTCTATACTTGTTATTCATTCCTGAGTTTATTCCTTGATAAGCAAAAATTACGACTGCACATTATCAGCTCTTTAGTGTTTGTTGACAGCAACCTAGTGAGATAGACACTGTAATTATTGCCACTTTTCAGATTGGAAAACTGAAGAGCATAACTGGTAAGAAACGCACAAATGATGAAATTGGTACCAAACCTAGAAATTTTGTCTCTAGATTCATCTCTTAGAGTCTGTTAATTTAATATAATTTTGATTGCTTCTTAGATTTTGGGGGGATTTTTTACTGCTTGTTTTTCAGGTTTTACAGAACATTTTATTATCTCCACTTCTTGTAGAGCTATTTCTGCTTTACCTTGGGTGTGACACCACCATTATTGATCCTCTCTAATGGGCTTCAAAATTATTACTGTAACAATTTTATGTTAATCTATAGCTAGATTTTTTTGTACAGGGGAAACATCAATTGTTTTTCATACCCAGATTGTCAGCAAGAAGACATGATGTCCTGTTCTGGCAGAGGAGTGGGGTATACGGATTTTCCAATCTTTTAAAATAGATGGGCAGCCCATTCTATACCTCAGCTTACTGAATTGTCACTGGAAGAAATGTAGAGCTATTTCTGCTTTACCTTGGGTGTGACACCACCATTATTGATCCTCTCTAATGGGCTTCAAAATTATTACTGTAACAATTTTATGTTAATCTATAGCTAGATTTTTTTGTACAGGGGAAACATCAATTGTTTTTCATACCCAGATTGTCAGCAAGAAGACATGATGTCCTGTTCTGGCAGAGGAGTGGGGTATACGGATTTTCCAATCTTTTAAAATAGATGGGCAGCCCATTCTATACCTCAGCTTACTGAATTGTCACTGGAAGAAGAGTGAGGAAGAAATGCTTAATGGCAGGAAGAAATAGTACTTTATTTTATCTAAGGACAATAGCATAAAAAGTAAAATATTTTAACTTTTTAGAGAGTATAGACAGAGTTAGTTTCAAAAAATCTCTTTTATCTTTATGAAGTTTGGACTTACAAAAGAATTTATGTACAGTTAAATAGAGTTATTTGAAATAATTGGACCAAATATGCCTATCAAAATCAAGGTTCTATTTCCCAGAGAAGATAAGCTTTGAGTATTTGATGAAATGATGATAGACACACAGCAACATTTATTAAGATGCATCTGTGTGCAAGACAGGAAGCTAGTGGAAGAAATCTGTCCTTTGTGACATGACTCATAATAAAAGCAGAGCTGCTATTTTATCTAAAATCTGTATTTCTAAACATAATATTGTACTTTAGCAGCATTCCCTTCCTTTTGAATCCTCCTTAACCCAGGTTAGGTGGAGTTACAAACTACACTACTTATTTTCAAAGTCACACTTAGGTAACGATAAGAAAACCATTTAGGCAACCAGTGAGGGGGAAAAACAAGATAATCATAGAATGTATCCAAATTCTTTACTTGATAAACAGTTTCATTCCAATGTTCTAACATTCCTTCTGTGCCAAAAGGTCTGAAAGACTTGAAATTACTTTTCCTAGCTTGTCTGCACGTAGGGTTTCAGTTTGAATTAGCTGATGAGAAAAACTTGCTTGAGATGGAAAGTAGAATAAAAAAAAAATATTAGCTAGTATTTTTGGTGACCACTTAAAGCAGGCATGCAATATATGTATGTGATAAATGTAACGTTTTGCCTGAGACTGTTCAAGCTTGTCAAGGAATCATGTCCTCTGGTGCTTTTCAGAAGCTGTCATCTCCTGTGGTACCTCCCTTAAGATTCTTGAACTTTCAAATTTCCTGAAACACAGATCCATCCTCTCTAGACTTTGTTTTCCTTGTCCTTCTAATTGTAGTTTAATATTCAAACTCTTGCTTGAAGTACATAGGGTGGCTTATATGTAAATGAAAAATTTTAAGTGATGCAGAAGAAATTATAAATAACATGTCAAAAATCATTGTTGGATTAAAAGCAAGTTAGCACATAAGGAAACATATTTATGTGAAGAACAATCAAGGGAAAAAATGATCTTGGAGAGACACATGCAGAAGCTTCAGATAATGGAAGTCCTTATCATAGATTTTAAAATTATACTTAGAATGATAGTATGTAAAAAGAGATAAAAGACATGATTGAGAATACTGGCCTAAGAATGGACATATCTAGCAAGTTCCTTGTGTATTGCTGATACTACTGGTTTGGGTATCATTTTTTTTAAATAACTACTGCTTTAGAGGATACTGTCAGTGTATGGAACCCTTTTCTGTTATAGAGGATACAGTCACAACTTGGATATCAGTTTAATTCACCTCTGTGTGCACATTCTCCAATTTGTACTTCAATCCTATAATTTATATTGTAGCCTCTTCAGATGACTTGATTTTGCCCAGATACGGAAAGAAGGAGAATTACTTGGTAATCTTTGTCCCCCTAGAGCAACCTGTATTCAGTGACAGACATATTTGTTAAAAAAAAAAAAACAACAAAAAAAAGTAAAAGCACAGCCTTTTCTTTGAGATGAGACAGCTTCTTCAATGCAACTTACATGCCAGAGTTTCGTGTCATTATGTTGACATGTGGATTCCACTTGACATTATGTCCCTTGTTGTTTCTTTCCTGCTTTCATGATCTTACGTATTTTTGGCTAATTCCCTTAATACATCAGGTGTACAAGTATATGAAAACTCCAGAAATGGTATAGTCTGTATACTCTATTACCTGCTTTTCACCTCTTAGCTATTATTGTTCTTATCTTTTATGATATCTGATAAATTTTGATTGATTGCTAGACATTTTGGACGAAACAAAAACAATATACTGTTCATTAAAGTGTCCATTCATTGTACGCAGCTATTGAAATTAAAATTTAAAATAATTAAGATGAAATAGAATTAAAATTGTGTTCCTAAGTCATGTAGCCACCTTTCAAGTGTTCAGTAATCACATGTGGTTACTGGATATAATTTTGGACATTGCGCTTCCACAGTAACAGAAAGTTTTGTTGGAAAGTTCCATTTTTGAGACTTTGAGTGACACTGTTTTCCTACCATGAGGGCTTATATATAATCTGATCACATTATTCCAGTTAGAGGCAGCAGCAAGTAAATTTGCCTTTAGTTTTCCTTTTCCTTTTTTTTTTTTTTTTGATTCCAATGTTAATATCTTTTTTTTTTAAATATAAATTTATTTATTTTAAGTGGAGGTTAATTACTTTACAATATTGTATTGGTTTTGCCATACATCATTTTGGGTTTGCCTTTGCTTCCAGAATGTATGCCACATAAGTTCTCAAGTGACAAACCTGGTGGTCTGTAAATTCTATTCTGTGTATTCCCAATAGAATGGAATTGTTAAAGGCTCTTTTTAGTTTAGTTGCTCCCTTCTTTGTAGATTTTAAAAGTCCCATACAGTCTAAGGAAATAGAAACATCCTTTGGGTAAGGTGGGGGATTAGGACAGATTTCTCTGGTCTTGCTTCTCTGTAGTTCTTTTTTCTATCAGATCTTGTCCCCTCAAGTTTGACTGCCTTAGCAGTTCTGAAATTTAACTTTAATCTCACTACTTTCACAAAAAGTCTGGCTTTAAGATTTCTGGTTGTTTGTTCAGCCAACTTAAGAATTAATGAAATTTAAGAGGAACAAAGAATCACACAAGATTGAGCTCACTTTAGGACATTTTTCTTCTCTCTGGTAACTTGGCCTTTCAATTCCTGACTGACTTATATGTCCTTCTATGCCTTTATTTAGTAACTTAAATTTTTTTTTTTTATCTTTGCCCCTCTTTCTTATGTGGATTATTAAATCTGTAGCTGGATATTTGTCATCGTTTTTGAAACTTTCTTAGTCATTTTTCCTTCAAATATTGCTTTGGGCTTATTTATTACTGCTATCTTTCCAAGTCTCCAACTATCCATGTTAGACTACATTGCTGTTCTCTGTTACTCTCTCCTCTGTATTTAATATCTATTTTTATTTTCTGCTTCCATTCTGAACATTTTCTTAAACCTGTCTTCTAACTCATTCTCTTTTCATCTCAGTCTATCTTGTTAAACCCATCTATTTTTACTGAATTTTATGAATTTATATTCCACTCCTCTGCCAATTTTCTATCTTGTTTTCTATCACTTGATCATATTAAGCATTACTGGGATCATTACATCATACAAATTTTGTCTGAGTTTGTTTTTACTCTTTTGTATGTGTCTTTGCTTTGTATTAATGGTGTATTTTTTTTCTTTTGTCAGTTATTGAGTAACATAGTGTTGAATATCAAATATGAAAAATGTAGAAATGATTAAAGGATTTTCACTAGTTTATATCTTCCTAAAGAAGATTTTTATTCATTGTTGTCATGTGTTAAGGGCAAGGGCAACCCAGATAACCTTAACCTCTTCATAGGAATTTAGATTATTTGAAGTGGTGCTGCTTTTCTAAAACTGACAGTATTTTTCTGAATCACTTTTATCTCTGGAGATTAGCACTTTATGTCCTCAAGACAAAGCAGAGAAGATTTAAAATCTCTTTCACCTTGTCTGGTCCTGGACTTCATTTTTATATATATATATTTCCAAGAGTAGTCAGTTATATAGTCAGTTATCTCTCTTCACTGATATTAGTGGGAAATTAATTCACTTAGCATTACAAAAAATATGGTAAAGTAAAATATGTGTCTAAAATTTTTTCTTGGCATTCACAGTTAATTAGAAAAAATATAAGTATTTATTTCTGATATTAAATATATTCAGAAGAAAGGAACATTAAATACAGTCACAAACATTTGCTGCTTTTATATGGTTATCCACCAGTATATTAAAATGCATATTTCACTATATTTTGCTTATTCCTCTAAAATAGGTTATTAATGCTGGAAAAAAAAAAGAATGTAATAAGTAAGGAATATGATACCCATGTATAAGGTAGGGTACAATAGAGTATGAGGGGAAAATAACTGTTAAAAATGTATTTTAAATGTAAAAGCATATATAGTTAAATATGCATGTTTTCTGGCAATTGTCCATTGTCTTTATATTTAAAATACATTTCAATAAAATTTTTATACAAGTGTACATTGATAGAATTATTTTTTTCTTTACTGCTATGAGGCCTGACACTTAGAGAAATACCAGTAAGTAACTCTGAGCCTCAGACCTACATCTGAATAAACTACAATTCCCATTTTCTAGATGCTGTTTCTTATGATCATGTATGCATGAATCTTTTAATAGTTCTTTTTTAGAATGCTTACTTCAGTAAAATGCTATTGCATTGTTTTTAAATTTTTGTTTCACTGTCTTACTTAGTTTCTTCATTGTATTGTAAATATTTCAGCCCTCTTCTCCCTCCTCGTATTATTTTTCACTGACAATGTTTAGGTAATTGCTTTTCATTGACTAGAAAACAATTCTTCAATATGAAACTAGTTTTTTCTTATTTAGTAAGCTAGAAGCTAGAAAAACAACTTATTTCCCAATAAAATACCACATAATTAGAAGACATAACACTGTAAAACAATATAAAGTTGTTTTTGTTTTTTATGTTGAAACATGCTCCTTTGTCGGAGAAGGCAATGGCACCCCACTCCAGTACTCTTGCCTGGAAAATCCCATGGATGGAGGAGCCTGGTGGGCAGCATTCCGGTCGCTAAGAGTCGGACACGACTGAGCGACTTCACTTTCACTTTTCACTTTCATGCATTGGAGAAGGAAATGGCAACCCACTCCAGTGTTCTTGCCTGGAGAATCCCAGGGACGAGGGAGCCTCATGGACTGCCGTCTATGGGGTTACACAGAGTCGGACACGACTGAAGTGACTTAGCAGCAGCATGCTCCTTTGTATTTTTATCTTCAAAATTGGTGTTTGAAAGTTTGGTCATCAACCTGACTCTTGTAACTTAAACATATGTTTATCTTTTCTCTCATTGTCTTTCTTCTTACTCTATAGGCTTTTATAACTTTAATATTTATTCTGGGATATTTGAAATTTTATCAGGATAGGTGTATGCATGGACATATTTTTTAATTCATTATGGTATTCAAACGGTTGTTATTTTCTTAGATAAGTATATCATCTCCTCTGGGAATTAGGTAGTGGAGTAAATAAGGATTTTAATTTCTAATTTTAATGTTGATGGTTAGCTGTATAACTCTAAATATTATGATTATATATTTAGTTTTTGATTTGCTGACTATAAAGTTTATTTGCCACTATGAAACATGAAAAACTTATCTCACTGACACTTCCTTCATGTCCATGTGTCATTATTTTAATAAATTGTATTATATGATAGTTTCAGACAGTACCTCAACTTTCTTTTAGTAGGAACAGGTCAATACCCATCTCCAAACACTATTTTGCCATTACCTATTCCCCATATCTAGCGACTTTGCTATTTATTCTATACCACAAAATTCACTGAATTTGTATTCTGGTAATTAAAAGAAAATCTTTCAAGATATGTCCATAGTTTGATTCTAATTTTTAAAGACAACTTTGTGGCCGTAAATATAATTTACCCTAGAAATGAAATCGTGAGTTTGGGCTTATAGATGGATATGTGATCCTGTTATGATAATTATACATCACAAACGAAAAAGATATATAATAGAAATTTGGAGGGAATGCATGGAAAGGAAAAACTCATAAAAAGCATTTTTAAAATTTAGATTTTATTTAATAGTCAACTTCTCACTAACATCATCTTACATTTTTATCATATCATAAATAGCTGAAATTTAAGCGTCCTTTTGAAATTATTACATTTGAAGTCTTCTCTTATTTATACTAATCTACACTGACATCTTGGAGAAGGCAATGGCACCCGACTCCAGTACTCTTGCCTGGAAAATCCCATGGACGGAGGAGCCTGGTAGGGTGCAGTCTGTGGGGTCGCTAAGAGTTGGGCACGACTGAGCGACTTCACTTTCGCTTTTCACTTTCATGCATTGGAGAAGCAAATGGCAACCCACTCCAGTATTTTTGCCTGGAGAATCCCAGAGATAGAGGAGCCTAGTGGACTGCTGTCTATGGGTTCACACAGAGTCAGACACGACTGAAGCGTCTTAGCAGTGCAGCAGACTGACATCTAGGCTTGATACATAACTCACATATTAAAATTAAAAAGTCTCTATCAAGAATGTTTTATTTGAAGTTTTGTCAGTTATTTTGGATTTTATTTGATCTTGATCAGAGAATATGTAGAATCCTTACCTTTTAGAAAGTGCTATTTCCTTCATTTTAGTATCTACCAGATTATGTATTTATGAAACAAACAAAATTATCTTTAGCCTTTCTCTTTTTACAAGGCCAAAAAACAAATAATTTATAATTTCCTGGAAGCCCTGGAAGATCTCAAAGCCAGTTTTAGGTGTAAAATATACCATTTTGGATTTGATTTGGGGATGGAAAAAGTCAAATTTTGTCAGGAAGTTTGAATGTGGGATTAAATAGAATCTTGAGTTAGTAACAATACTCAGCTAACTATTTGACCAATGTGACAATAAAATATTTTATATATAAAAGCTAAAGTATTTTTAAAAATAGTAACACAATTATAAAGAGACTTAAATTTTTCAAAAATGAGAACACTTTGTTCTTTTAAGTAATCAAGGACATGATAAAATCACCATAATGTAGAGTTACTTATTCTGAGATACAATATTTTTGCCTTAAAAGATTACCCAGAATGTAAAGAGAAATCCTTTTTAAACATAAGAAAATTTTGTCATTTTTACAGAGAAAAACTTAAATTCTCATTTAGCATCAGTGTAATTGTTAAACTAAAGTTCTTTCTAAACAATCTTAATATATCCAGCTTTGACCTGAGCAAATAAAAATCCCTTTTCATGAATGTAATACAAGTTTATATATTCAGTTAGGTCTTGTCATACATTTTCCTCTAATTCTAGGAAAAAGATCTTATTTTGGAATAGAACTATTTGCTTTTCTTTTAATAAAAATTGATCCTGTACACCCTATATATAAAATTGTTATCTTGCTCCTAGTAGACTCTCTGATATTTATTGAGTATAACCTTTAACCACAATAACCTCAATTTCCCACAGTCACTATGAGATAAATAATGATACACTTTTTCATATAGTATAATTTTGTAGCTGACTAGGAGAATTCAAAGGTCTGTGTATCAAGGCATGGTTTTTCCAGTGGTCATGTATGGATGTGAGAGTTGGACTGTGAAGAAAGCTGAGCACCAAAGAATTGATGCTTTTGAACTGTGGTGTTGGAGAAGACTGGAGAGTCCCTTGGACTGCAAGGAGATCCAACCAGTCCATCCTAAAGGAGATCAGTCCTGGGTGTTCATTGGAAGGACTGATGTTGAAGCTGCAACTCCAATACTTTGGCCACCTGGTGCAAAGAACTGATCCATTTGAAAAGACCCTGATGCTGGGAAAAGATTGAGGGTGGGAGGAGAAGGGGATGACAGAGTATGAGATGGTTGGATGGCATCACCGACTCAATGGACATGGGTGGACTCCTGGAATTGGTGATGGACAGAGAGGCCTGGCATGCTGCAGTTCATGGTGTTGCAGAATTGCACATGACTGAGCGACTCAACTGAACTGAGGAGAACACATGAATGTACATCTCACAATTTTCACAGGTATATACTACCACTCAATTGCACTCATCTCAAATGCTAGGAAAGTAATACTAAAAATTCTTCAAGCCAGGCTATCACAGTACATGAACTGTGAACTTCAGATGTTCAAGCTGGATTTAGAAAAGGCAAAGGAACCAGAGATCAAATTGCCAACATCCACTGGATCATCAAAAAGGCAAGAGAGTTCCAGAAACACATCTACTTTTGCTTTATTGACTATGCCAAAGCTTTTGACTGTGTAGATCACAACAAACTCTGGAAAATTATTGAAGAGATGGGAATACCAGACCACCTGACCTGCCTCCTGAGAAATCTGGATGCAGGTCAAGAAGCAACAGTTAGAACTGGATATGGAACAACAGATGGATTCCAAATCAGCAAAGGAGTATGTCAAGATGGTATATTGTCACCCTGCTTATTTAACTTATATGCAGAGTACATAAAGTGGAATTCTGGGCTGGGTGAAGCACAAGCTGGAATCAAGATTGCTGGGGAAATATCAATAACCTCAGATATGCAGATGACACCACCCTTATGGCAGAAAGTGAAGAAGAACTAAAGAGCCTCTTATGAAAGTGAAAAAGAAGAGTGAAAATGTTGGCTTAAAGCTCAACATTCAGAAAACTAAGATCATAGCATCCAGTATCATCACTTCATGGCAAATACATGAAGCAATGGAAACTGAGAGACTTTATTTTTTTGGACTCCAAATTCACTACAGATGGTGACTGTAGCCATGAAATTAAGACACTCGCTCCTTGGAAGAAAAGCTATGACAAACCTAGATATATATTGAAAAGCACAGACATTAGTTTACCAACAAAGGTCCATCTAGTCAAAGCTATGATTTTCCCAGTAGTAATGTATGGATCTGAGATTTGGACTATAAAGAAAACTGAGCACTGAAAAATTGATGCTTTTGAACTATGGTTGGAGAGTCCCTTGAGAGTCCCTTGGACAGCAAGGAGATCCAACCAGTCCATCCTCAAGGAAATCGGTCCTGAATATTCATTGGAAGGACTGATGTTGAAGCTGACACTCCAATACCTTGGCCACCTGATGTGAAGAACAGACTCATTGGAAAAGACCCTGATGCTGGGAAAGATTAAAGGCAGGAGGAGAAGGTGAGGACAGAGGATGAGATGGTTGGATGGCATCACTATCACAATGGACGTGAGTTTAAGTAGGCTCTGGGAATTGGTGATGGGCAGGGAACCCTGGCATGCTGCTGTCCATGGGGTTGTGAAAAGTCAGACACAACTGAGCAACTGAACTTAACTGAATACTTATTTCAGATACAATATTCATAGCTGCTCTGTACTGTAAAAATTGAAAAAAAATGTATATAAACTTAAAATTACACTTCAGTATTCTATCTTACTGTCTTCCTAGGTAGCTCAGTGGTAAAGAATCCTCCTGCCATTGCAGCAGACACAGGTTTGATAGCTGAGTCCTTGTGTCTCAGCTGGTAGAGAATCCGCTTGCAATGTGGAGACCTGGATTCGATCCCTGGGTGGGAAGATCCCCTGGAGAAGGGAACGTCTACCCACTCCAGTATTTCGGCCTGGAGAATTCCATGTACTGTATAGTCCACGGGATCGCAAAGATTCAGACATGACTGAGCAACTTTCAGATTTCATTAATTAACTTAATATAACATAAGTCTAACGCTTTAAGTTACCGAGTGATCTTGAAAAATGTGTTCCAGGTGTCATACTATAAAACATAAGTGTTAGTCATTCAATGATGTCTGACTCTTTGTGACCCCATGGACGTAGCCCACTAGATTCCTCTGTGTGGAATTCTTCAGGCAAGAATACTGGCGTGGGTTGCCATTTCCTTCTTCAAGAGATCTTCCCAACCCAGGGATCGAACCCAGGTTGCCTGCATTACAGGCAGATTTTACTGTCTGAGCCACCAGGGAAGCCCATACTATAAAACATAGTTACTGTTAAATTAAAATTTTTTGGAGTAATGATTCAATTTGATTAAATGCAAATTATTATTTTTTTATCATTGTAAACATCTAGTATATGTAGTCCTAGCCTGTTTGATTAGTAAACATGTACAAATGTACCTGCTTTTCTTGAGAGAATATGCTAAAGTAGAATAAAAATGTATGTTTATATTGTACGTAACACTGATAATTGAGAAGATATTCTTATGAGAAAAAATGCTAAGTCTTGTTTGCCAAAGACCTACCTAAAATTATGTTTACTTGAATTCTTAGAATGTTTTGGTGATTTCTATAATAAAAATAAATAATATTTAATAAAACACATACTAAAAGAATATAAAACTGTTCTATGTAATAAATAGTAATTTATATAAATTAGTATTTTAGTAATAGTAATATAATAATATTTAATAACATGCAATAAAACATAATCATATTATATATAATATAAATACTAAGCTATTATAAAATACATTTTTGTGCACATTGGAAATATTAATTTAATTAATTTCTAAAAATTTTAAGAATACTCAATTTATATAAATGCTTATTCTAAACCAATCAGAATAGATCTTTAAAGATTTTACAATCTGATTTGATCATATCATTGTCAGTAAGATAGTATTACACTTACATAACATATACACACATATGTATAACTATAGACACAATAGTTCATAGCTTAAATTTTAAATTCACTGATTCATGTGAAAAAGCTGACTCTTGTTCTTGCCTCCTCTTTATATTTTTACCAGATGCTGTGTTTTATAGCTGTGTGTGTGTATACTCAGTCACTTCAGTCATGTCTGACTCAGTGACCCTATAGACTTTCTGCAGGTAAAGCAAATTGAAATTACTCTCAAAATGACAGCTAAAACGTTTAGCGAAAGCATCTCCAGTGACATTTGTGAAGGAGACCTTCAAGAATTTCTGTACCATGGTGTGTAATATTAAGTAGACTATAGACTATATTTTAGATGAGAAAGCAAAGAGAGTTCAGGGAGATGTATAGGCCAAATCTACAAAGATTATCTGGATAGAAAAAAAAAAAATCCAGCCTGTTTCCAATTATATTTATTAGCCTCAAGTGCTATAATTAACACATCTTCAATTCCTTAAATTTTGACTGTGAAAGAATAAAGGAATATATGCTGGTGATTGAGGAATGGCTTTCTTGCTAATTGGTTATCTTAGTTCATTGGCCACCAAAGAGTTTCCTTTAGCTTTGGAGAATGGTTGCTAATTCCTTGGGTATAACAGCCCTTGCCTGCCCCTGCCACCAATAGATTAGTGATTCAGGTTTCTTTCTTGATAGATATTCCTGCAGCTGCCATTGGCTTCATTTATGTCCATTAAAGGCTTGTGGGGGGAGGAGGGAGCATTATCAGGAGCAAGAATTGTCTAATAGTGAGATACATTAAAAGGACAAGTTATGTACATATAGAGTTAGAAATATTTTGAAAGTGAAGAATACAGAGAATCTAATTGGAATGTACATATTTTTTCCAAAAGGTTAAAAGCAATGGAGTTAAACAGAAGGCTCTGCAGAGTAGTGAGATGTCCTAGGGAGATAAAAGGATATTTAAAGTCAAGTCATAAGATGATGGGACTGTCAAGTTCCATCACAGTTATGGTTTACTTACTCCAAGGGAGGGTGGTAGGAGAGTAAGAGAAATGTTTTTCTCTTGTGTCCACTGTAAAGAAAGAGGTGCATACATTTACGGGGATGATTATTATCCCTTGCCCATTGATATTTATTTGTGTAAACAAGAGATTTAGTAGCTCAAAGAAAAAGCACTGGGGAAGTGGATTTTTGGATTCTTGTTCCCTTTTGTACTCTGAGTCCAAGACATATGACATTTTTTTTCCCCCATCTTTTATAACACTTGCAATTGTCCCTACCTATAGTACTTCCCTTAGTGGCTCAGATGGTAAAGAATTTGCTTGTAATGCAGGAGACTTGGGTTTGATCCCTGGGTTGGGAAGATCCCCTGGAGGAGGCAATGGCAACCCACCCCAGTATTCTTGCCTGGAGAATCCTATGGACAGAGGAGCCTGGTGGGCTACAGTCCATGGGTCGTATAGAGTTGGACACAACTGAGCAACTAACACTTTGACTTTCTATCTATAGAGTTTTTGTAGGGAGCAGACTTCGCTGGCTTGTGTCCTTCACATTGTTTAAGTTGTAAAGCCATGAATTTACATCGTGTTGAGTTAGTTTTTTCAGCAATGAAGTCCTCATGATATTGAGCTAGTGTGTGTGTGTTTCAGAGATAGGAATATTATGGTAACCTACTCAAAAAAAAATCTCTAATTTTGTTTTGTAAGCTCTTTAACAAAACTAATGCCAGTGGTGGAAATGATTCAGTTATGATGAGCAGAAACACAATAGTTCTTTCAAACTAATCTATACCTATAACTCGAGTCAATTTTTTCTCTTTATTGTCTACAATCTTGAATCTCTAATCAATACATTACTGTTTGTATTGAACAAACTAAAATGTTTATGATTTTATCCTGTATGTGAGCTTCAGAGGTATTCTCATTTCCTTGATGACCCTTCTCCCAGACCCACCAATAGCTGTACAAGTAGATATAAAGCAGGGAGCCCAGAAAAATATGTCTTGAAGACTAATCTGAATGGATTACTAATTTTTTTCCTATTCTTATAGGATTCTGGAATATCTTTAATAATATCATGCAGATATGAATGAGACCAAGGCTTAAAGTGGGCTCTAAGGTGATTTATCTTTCATCACAGGAGGGAAAGTCAATAATAGTTGTTAGGGTGAACAATTGGGAAGTGTGGCCATTTAATTGAGCCAGGAGAAAATAATGAGGAGTAATAGAGGCTAAAAGCAAACAGGGCAAACTGTAGATGAAAGAGGAATATTTGGCAAGAAAAAGAGCTGGGAAAGATACGTGTGGAGAGTTTTAAGTGAGGAAAGGGTATGAGTTTGCTGGAGGTGAAGGAAGAACAAGAGGAGTCCAGTGGTGGTGAGAGACATAATCTTGAGTTAAATTCTGCCAAACAAAGGTAATCTACTGAATTGTTTCTGCAGTAGTGAAACATTTAATTCAGGGATTTTAAGGGTATTTGGAAGTGAATTGGAATTTCTTTTATAGCCAGGATAAACACTGGTGACCAAATCAAGCCAAAAGAGCTCCGAAAAAGTGAATTGAAATTAAATCTTTACTGTGTTGCCATCAAGTGTCTGGAACACAGGAGTCAGGGCTGGACTCACTGTGGCTTCCTCAGACTATGGAGTGTGGGTGTCCCAGAGGCCTGAGTACAGGAGATAGGCGTAAAGGGGATGTTTTGGCCTGGTGAAAATTATGGCAGCAAATCATCAAAGACAGAAAACAGATAGCTTGTGCTTGCTTCAGCAGCACATATACTAAAATTGGAACAATACAGAGAAGCTTAGCATGGCTCCTGAGCAAGGGTGACATACAAATTCATGAAGCTTTCCATATTTTTCAAGAAAAGTAAGTTTGATAAATCTGTAATCAGAGAGAAATGTTGATATCCTTCTCTCAGAAATTAACATGCATTTTAATAAGTCATAGTTTGACTTAAAAAAAAAAAAACAAAACGGATTTTTTTCTTATTCTGGTTCCTGCAGTAGAAATACAACCACAGATCTGAATATTCTTGTGTCCTAATGGGTGTTTTTTTTTTTCCTTAGACTTCCATGGGGAGGTGTAGAAAACATAATGTGGGGTGATTTTATAGCTGGGATTGTTTTGTAATCAGGGAATCTCAGCCCACCAGTAAATATTTATCCCTTTATTTGGCTAGTCTGGTGGTGGTGGGATGGACCAATAGTTCAGCTAATCATGTGTAAGACAGAGAATGAGAATTTGAAGGTTGTATTGTTGGCCTTGTCATAAATAAACAATGGATTTCACACAAGGGTTATCTAAATCATGTGGAGAAAAGTGGTTCCTTGCTGTAGAGCATTTTCTGGAACAAAAAGTTTAGAAGAATTTCTTAACTGTTGTTATTTTCTGAGAGTACAGGGCTGAGATAAAATTCAACATTGTCAATTCATGTATATTTATTGTTTAATATTTAAAAATTGTTTGGCAATCTGCTTATTCATTTTACCCTATTTTTTGTGGTTTTCTTTCCAGGAGCTTTGCTTTGTTTTCTTGTGTTTCCTTTGGGGAAGTAATACATGTTATTTTGGAAATAGCTATCTCAGTGCCTTTGAACATACAAATGCAAACATATTTGTTTCTCTCTAATAAATAAAGACAATGTAAGGTTATACCTTCCCAAATAATGGACTTAACCTACTGTCTCTGCCAGTACTTTGTTTATATCTAATGTATGTTAACATTACATTGAGTCAAAGGCCTAGATTGTAAAAATTGTATTGCACTCAAATTTGTTTACTATGAAGTCTTTAAGATTTCAGTTTAAAATCCATGTATATAGCATTTTGCAAAAAAGAACTATAGAATTATTTTAATATTTAAATTCAGTTCATTTTTCAGGCTTTTTCTACCATTTGCTTTCTCTGTTGTAAGTTCCTATCACCCATATCCAATGTCAAACCATTCACAACTACATAATAGTCATGATTGTCTTCTGCATTCTAGTAAAGGATGGAAGAACAGAGATCTAGAGAATCTTAGAAATAGATTATATATAAATGGAGAACAGCTAGAGAATCTTAGGAAATTTCAGTGTTCTTATGGTGTCTGTCAGTGTCTATCAGTGACATGGAGCCATTATATACTCATGCTCAATACAAGGAGCACAGTCTACATACACACATTTTTCCTTACACTGTATAAACATTTAGGTTCTTCCCAAGTGACGCTAGTGGTCAAGGACCCGCTTGCCAATGCAGGAGACACAAGAGATGGGTGTTCGATCCCCGGGTCAGGAAGATCCCCTGGAGAAGGAAATGGCAACCCACTCCAGTCTTCCTGCCTGGAGAATCCAATGGACAGAGGAGCCTGAAGGCTATAGTCCATGAGGTTGCAAAGAGCCAGACATTACTGAAGCAACTTAGCATGCACATACTGGGTTAAGGTCTCAGAGGTATGCAACACATTTTTCCTTACACTGTATAAACATTTAGGTTCTTCCCAAGTGACGCTAGTGGTCAAGGACCCGCTTGCCAATGCAGGAGACACAAGAGATGGGTGTTCGATCCCCGGGTCAGGAAGATCCCCTGGAGAAGGAAATGGCAACCCACTCCAGTCTTCCTGCCTGGAGAATCCAATGGACAGAGGAGCCTGAAGGCTATAGTCCATGAGGTTGCAAAGAGCCAGACATTACTGAAGCAACTTAGCATGCACATACTGGGTTAAGGTCTCAGAGGTATGCTAGGTTCTACACTTTCCCTAGAGAGGCAACTGACTTTATGTGTGTAAATATTTTGCTCAGTCCTCATTCATTTCATTCCTAACACCAACTACCACCCCTCTTAAAACAACAGCATTCATCTCCTAGCAAGTGTGGTGAACATGATCAGGAAAGACTATTGGAGAATACCTATAACTTCTGAAACTTCCAAATAAAACATGATTGTTTCCAGGAGGGTGGTTTTCAGAGATTTCACTCAGTGATTTTATGAGACCCTAATATGTACCAATCAACAGCATTGAAAAGACTCCGTGTGAATCAAGGCATCCTGATAATTTGAAGCCATTGTTAGTCAATGATGCATACATACATAGGAGTATTCCAGAGTTTTCCTTACAATCATTCAAAGGAAGAGGGGAATTCACATTATTATTTGAGTGCCTTGTGCTCAAATATGGAAGTGTAACACATTACTGTTAATCTATGAAACATATATTTACTGAAATTTTACTTTGAACCTGTAACTGAACTAACACCATAGAAGAAGAGAAAACTATGAAAATACTAATCTGGGAGAACCAAAGACAGGCCTTATAAACCAGAGCAGGTTCATTACATGGCATTGACTGTTTTTGTCTGTACTGGGTCTTACTTGAGGATCCTTCATTTTGCATATGGGGCTTTATTTTTATTTATTTATTTATTTGCATATGGGACTTTTAAACTGGAGAGCTAACTCTCCTTAATTCATGTTCTCATTGCATTGTTTTAAGCCTCCTCTGTCACTGTAGCTTTTCTACTCAGATAATTTATTTTAACTGATTTTTTTTGTTATATTAGATCTTTAAATAATTTTTCTTACAAAAGCAAGAGTATTTCTAGAGTCTGTGGGAAACTGAGCACTTTTTTCTGAGGTTTTTACATGTAAAAGACAATTAGATCCTACACTTTCTCCATCAAAATTCTAGTGTCATCTCCATGGTGCTCCATTATCAGAAAATAGAATTTGGAAAGAAGTTGTTGAATTTCATTAACTTTTGTGTTATATTTAAGCTGAAGCATTTTTTTCCCTTAATAGATGCCTTCAGGATTTGTTTTTAACTTGTTCAAATTCAAACATTTTTCTTCCTCAGGATATATCTAGAGAAGGAAGTACTTTTGTAACTTTTTTAGCCTGTAAAACACCAAACAATTTCAAATTTTAGAACCAGAGTTTTCTTCAGTTCCATGGAAGCTGATGTAAAGTACATCACCTCTAGAAGTGGAAAGCCTGGCTTTACAACATCTGTTCCTTATTAACTCAAAGACTGGTTATTTAAATTCTCTGCAAACTTCTCTCTGCTGCTGCTGCTGCTGCTAAGTTGCTTCAGTGGTGTCCAACTCTGTGCAACTCCATAGACAGCAGCCCACCAGGCTCCCTCTTCCCTGGGATTCTCCAGGCAAGAACACTGGAGTGGGTTGCCATTTCCTTCTCCAATGCATGAAAGTGAAAAGTGAAAGTGAAGTCGCTCAGTCGACCCCATGGCCTGCAGCCTACCAGGCTCCTTCGTCCATGGGATTTTCCAGGCAAGAGTACTGGAGTGGGGTGCCATTGCCTTCTCCAGCAAACCTCTCTCATCAGTTATTAAATAGATGTAACACTATATTGTATAGAAATAAGATTGTCTTGTATAGAGGTTTCCTGCAGGTTAAATGAGCTGATAGTGATGTAAAGCACTAATGATTTATACATGTTAGTTATTAGTTGTGATTGCTGGCTATATTACTATTATTTATGATTTCTTTGAAATTTGTAATTTTTAGAATTTCTACAATCTTCTTAAATAGAATGTCTATTACTTTCTTAATTCATTTATCATTGTCTAGGGCTTCCCTGGTGGCTCAGAGGTTAAAGTGTCTGCCTGCAGTGCGGGAGACCTGGGTTCGATCCCTGGGTTGGGAAGATCCTCTGGAGAAGGAAATGGCAACCCACTCCAGTACTCTTGCCTGGAAAATTCCATGGACTGAGGAGCCTGGTGGGCTTCAGTCCATGGGGTCGCAAAGAGTCGGACACGACTGAGCGACTTCACCTTCACCTTCACCTTCTCATTTTAAACTTTCCTATGCATTCCAAATAAAATAACTGAATATGTTCTGCAAAATAAGAATTTTTTTTTTTACCTCAGACTTTCAGTGCTTCCAGAAAAGATTTTAATGCCTATCGTATACTTCAAGTTTTTCTTCTTCTTCCACTTGTTTTCTCCCTTCACTCCCCTTTTTCCCCAATAGCCAGCTCTCATTGCATTTCTGTTTTAATTTCACGGTATTCTTTCTTTAGTTCCCTAATCATATTTATAGAGAATTTTTTCAGAGATATGAACATCTTCAAACTTATCAAAACATTTTCCCCTTTTTAGTAGTTTCTGTTCATAGGGTTGTTGATGTTTCTCTTTTCATTTTTGAGTTCAAAATATTAGTGCAATGAGAATGTAATAACTGTGCATAGCCATTACTATCCATGTTTGAGCAACTTCCTCCTTCCAAATTTCAGCGTGATGGTTACATTGAAGTATAAAGCTGCATTGTTGGTACAGCCACTATGGAGAACAGCTTGGAGATTCCTTAACAAACTAGGTAAAAAACTACCATATGACCCAGCAGTCCTATTAGTGGGCATATACCCTGAGAAAATCACAGTTCTAAAAGACACATGTACCCCAGTGCAGCACTATTTAAAATAGGTAGGACTGGAAGCAACCTAGATGTCCATCGAGAGATAAATGGGTAAAGAAAGATAATATGGTACATATATAGAATGGAATATTACTCAGCCATAAAAACTAATGAATTTGAGTCAGTTGTAGTGAGGTGGATGAAACTTGAGCTTGTTTTACAGAGTGAAGTCAGTCAAAAAGAGAAAAACAAATGTACTCATGCACATATGGAATTTAGAAAATACTATCTGTGCTATAGTTATCAGTATCCTAGTGTTCTAAAGTACTGACCTATTTACAGAGAAGAAATGGAGATGCAGATGTAGAGAATGGACTTATGGCTAAAGTGGGGGAAAGAGAGACTGAGACAAATTGAGAAGGTAGCACTGGAATATATACACTATCATGTGTAAAACAGATAACTAGTGGGAAGCTAATATATAACAAAGGAAGCTCAGCCTGGCACTCTATGATAACCTAGGGGAGTGGAATGGAGGGAGAGGGAAGCTATATATGTTTGGGTGTGTTTATATATGTTTGTATATATAATTATGATTGCTCTGTGTTGCTATACAGCAGAGACTGCCACAACACTGGAAAATAATTATCCTCCAATTAAAAAAATAGAAATAAAAAGTTATTTCTTGCAGCTCAATAGGTAAATTTTGTTCAGAGTCATTTGATGAATTTTACTGGTCTGAAATCTCCTTTTCTTCTCTCTATTTATATTTTTAATTAAACTAGGGAGTAGGATGTAGTTTGAAATTGTCATTTCAACACTATAGTTCATGAGCCCCTCTACTCTTAGCATGTTAAGCTTAGTTTCAGCACTTTTCACAGTGCTTTTCCTAAGATATGTAAACATTCCAGGGAATAAAGAATCACTGCTTATGCATACTTCTTGCAGTCATGTATGTTGGCAGTCTCCCAGTGTCAGTGAGATAGAGCTGTTCACAAAAGTTGAGGACAGAACTCATAGCTCTGATGAGATAAAATTATAATTTCCTTGCATTTGAGGGAAAGCCACCTATTTTCCCACTTTATTTTAGCATCTAGTCTCACAGCTTGGCAAAGTCATACATATTGTCCTAGTATTTTCTTATTTTCTTTTTGATAACTGTTATTTAATATTACAGTTGAATGTTGTATATTAAGGGTATCAGAATACTTTCCTGTTTTATTTTCAGATGTATGTTCTGTAGTTGGATGTGATATATGGTTGGAGAATATACTTTTAATTCATCTGCTTCAATAGCACTGTTTAAGCTCCTAATGAAATTGTACATATGTTCTTTATTTTTCTCTAATTACATTAGCACAAACCTGCTACTGTAAGTAGCACTGTGTGTAAGAGGAGATATGGTAAAAAGCATGTCAAGTCCATGTTATCTGTCAGCCCACTAATCCAAAAGTTTGCCTTTTTCAACATTCCAGCATATTATAACTTGATATTTTGCAACTAAATATTCCTAAGATAGCAGTTATATTCCCTAGAAGAAATTCTCTGACCATATCACAGGGAAGATGTTTAAATCTCCCCATTTCCATTTTCATGTTTTTCATTTTAGTTATACTACACTCCCTCCTCATTCTCTGATCAATGTTTAGCTGAGAATGTGGCTGTGCACCAGAGCCTTAACTGTCCAGACTCGTTGATCTTGCTGGGGGAAAGTGAATAAGTTAGACCTAGTGGGATATGGAAGAGAGTGATAAAGGTGTCAGAGAGGAAGACATTTTCCCCTACCCTTCTGGTTATTCTGGTTGGTCTAAAACTAAATTGATATGAGATAGTTTAACAAGATAAAAATCAAATGAAAGTTTCAGTTCAGTTCAGTTCTCAGTCGTGTCTGTCTCTTTGCAACTTCATGATTTGCAGCACGCCAGGCCTCCCTGTCCATCACCAGCTCCCGGAGTTCACTCAGAGTCACGGCCATCGAGTCAGTGATGCCATCCAGCCACCTCATCCTTGGTTGTCCCCTTCTCCTCCTGCCCCCAATCCCTCCCAGCATCACAGTCTTTCCAATGAGTCAACTCGTCACATGAGGTGGCCAAAGTACTGGAGTTTCAGCTTTAGCATCTTCCTTCCAAAGAAATCCCAGGGCTGATCTCCTTCAGAATGGACTGGTTGGATCTCCTTGCAGGCCAAGGGACTCTCAAGAGTCTTCTCCAACACCACAGTTCAAAAGCATCAATTCTTCTGCGCTCAGCCTTCTTCACAGTCCAACTCTCACATCCATACATGACCACAGGAAAAACCATAGCCTTGACTAGACGGACCTTAGTCGGCAAAGTAATTTGTCTCTGCTTTTGAATATACTATCTAGGTTGGTCATAACTTTTCTTCCAAGGAGTAAGTGCCTTTTAATTTCATGGCTGCAGTCATCATCTGCAGTGATTTTGGAGCCCAAAAAAATAAAGTCTGACACTGTTGTTGGATAAGTGGTTTGGTACTTCAAAGGGGAGGAAAGTACTTCACATGAATATGGAAAAGCAAATGTTTGATAAACAAATCTTTGCTGGGACATGTGGAGAAGGCAATGGCAACCCAGTCCAGTACTCTTGCCTGGAAAATCCCATGGACGGAGGGGCCTGGTGGGCTGCAATCCATGAGATCGCTAGGAGTCAGACACAACTGAGCGACTTCACTTTCAATTTTCACTTTCATGCATTGGAGAAGGAAACGGCAACCCACTCCAGTTTTCTTGCCTGAAGAATCCCGGGGATGGGGGAGCCTGCTGGGCTGCTGTCTCTGAGGTCACACAGAGTTGGACACGACTAAAGTGACTTAGCAGCAGCAGCAGTAGCAGCAGAGTTAGTGAGATGCAGAGAGAGATTTTTAACAGAATTTTCTAGGTTCCTGCCTTTCTACACACCAGGGTCCTACTATAGTTACCTATGGTGGTAACTCCTTTCTTACAATAGATTTTCTATTTACAGTCTTTTAGAAAGTTAAGGGGAAGGTTAGACTTTCTAGGTCTTTTGTGTTTTGTTTGTTATCAATATGAAATAATCTACATGCCAAAGAGATAGTTTGGAGTGGCAAGTTTTGTACCCCCAAAAAGATAATCTTTATGGATATATACATGATTGGTCTTTTATTCTTTTCCTTACCCTGTGTTGCAGGAACCAGTCCTACAGGCTTTTCGCTTCAATCCTGCAGACACATCCAACACCCTGGGCAAAGGCAGAGGAGCAATGAGAAAGGCTGAGGGTCCCTGCTTGGCTGCATGTTTCCAAGCCCCTTGGCCACTGCAGCCTACTAACCGTATACTCTTTCAGGACAGAGAAATAAATGTCTATCTTATTTAAAACTCAACATTTTGGGGATATTTTGATTGTAGCAGCTCTTCTTGTAAACTATTGCAAAGTATTAATACATCCACAGAGTACTGTTAATTGGAGGAATATGGCCATGGTAAACAGTTCATCAACTTTTACGTGCTGCTTTCATAAGATCTGACTTATGAGTACTAAAATTTCTCACAGTAAAACTCTAATGATTTCCAGAGTTTGTGTAGCTTTCCAGGCTATTATAAGTGGAGTCGCAAAAAGGAGGGTGTTTCTAGTTGTGTTTTTTTGTCTGTTTGTTTGTTTTAAAACAGAAGCCCTTTCACTGTTTTTTTTTTTTTCTTTTCTGAAATAGGATGGTTGATGGGAAGCCATTAAATGAAATTCACACTCTGCCAGAAGATCTCACAACAGCATGATATTATGCTTCAGGAAAAGTATAAAGGGATTAGAAAACTAAGAAAAAACTACTAACCTTTCTTCAATGGCATTTTTTCATTCTCTCACAGAGCTACCATACCCAGAGGGATATTTTAAAAGCTGAATTCTCAGCCCTTTGTAATAGCATAAGCATAACTTTTTAAGACTGGCCTGACATTCTGTAACATTATTTTTTCCTCCAGTGGAGATGTGAAGTCAATGGCAGCTTCATAGCTTTTTATTGAATGTCTTTTGAGCATGGACTACATCAGTTTCCTATGGAGCTTGACAAAGGAGAAATGTTGGCATTGAGAAGAACCTCTGGTGTTTTAGAAACAGAAAGCAACATATATGCTTTAAAAATAGCAAATTTCTCACCTGCCAAACCAACCCTGTGGTGCACATATTTCTGTATACAGACCTGTCTTCTTGAAACTCAAAGAAGAGAAACCAGTGGAGTCCTTTCTGGCTAAGAGATGATTACCCTGAATCTCTGTTAAAAGAAAAACCCATGACACTCCTCTCTCAATGAAAACTGTATGCCTCACTGATTCTCATGTTAATGCAGAGTTCTGTGTCCTTGCATATAAAGGCAGTATTTAAAGGCTTTGAGAGACACACAAGACCTTGCAATGAAATGTAAATATGAATGGTTATTTATTGCAAGATGACAATTGATTTTACTGAGCACTATATGGTATATACTATGCTAAGCAGTGCTATGTTGTCACTAATCTTCAAGATTAGAGGATACACAATATTAACTCTGCTTTACAAATGAGGAAACTTGAAGTTAAGTAATGGTTCCCAAGTTCCCTCAATATAACTGGAATACTGTAGCTATAGGTACTAATTCAGGTCCACTTAATTCCCAAATTCATGAGGTCTCTATTGTATTTTTCATCTAGATAAAGCAATAGCAATCATTTGGCATCTGTGATACATATGGAATAAGTATTTGCCATTCAGATGACCAAATATATATTTATCATATGTATTTGGTCTTCATTCACAGCCGCTGGCTCACAGGTCCTGAAACACCTGAGATTTCCTAAGTTAGAGAGTGGTAATGTAACTAAACCCATGTTCCATGTTCTCAGCTCATAAGCTAATAATTCAAGAGACAGGTGTCAGTTCAGTTCAGTCGCTCATTCATGTCCGACCCTTTTTGAACCCATGGACTACAGCACCCCCAGCCTCCCTGTCCTTCACCAACTCCTGCAGTTTACTCAAACTCATGTCCATTGAGTGGGTGATGTCATCCAACCATCTCATCCTCTCTTGTTCCCTTCTCCTCCTGCCCTCAATCTTTCCCAACATCAGGGTCTTTTCCAATGAGTCAGTTCTTTGCATCAGGTGGCTAAAGGATTGGAGTTTCAGCTTCATCATCAGTCCTTCCAAAGAATATTCAGGACTGATTTTCTTTAGGATGGACTGTTGAATCCCCTCGCAGTCCAAGTGACCCTCAAGAGTCTTGTCCAACACACAGTTCAAAAGCATCAATTCTTTGGTGCTCAGCTTTCTTTATAGTCCAGCTCTCACATCTCTACATGAGTAATGGAAAAACCATAGCTTTGCCTAGATGAACGTTTGTTGGCAAAGTAATGTCTCTGCTTTTTAAAATGCTGTCTAGGTTGGTCATAACTTTTCTTCCAAGGAGCGAGCATCTTTTAATTTCAGGGCTGCAGTCACCATCTGCAGTGATTTTGGAGCCCCTCAAAATATAGTCTGTCATTGTTTCCACTGTTTCCTCATCTGTTTGCCATGAAGTGTGGGACCAGATGCCATGATCTTAGTTTTCTGAATGTTGAACTTTGAGCCAACTTTTTCACTCTCCTCTTTCACTTTCATCAAAAGGCTCTTTAGTTCTTCTTCACTTTCTGCCATAAGAGTGGTGTCATCTGAGGTTACAGATATTTCTCCTGGCAATCTTAATTCCAGCTGGTGCTTCATCCAGCCCAGAAAAGTGTAGATAGAGAGTAAAGGTGCTTTAATCAGAAAACAATAATCTGGGGAGAAGGTGGGCTCATGTCCAGATAACAACTCTGAAGATTATGCTTAGCCATGACAGTTTTTAAAAGGAAAAATGGAGCAGGATGAAGAATCTCAGTGACTAAGCAAGGCAGGAGGTTGGGTTATACATCATTCTCCATTGAGTGCAGACTGACTCTTCTTCAGATGATACGTTGCCTGCCTGTTGAGGGTAGAGAGCCAGTTAATTTTTAACTGCTTACTTTGTCACTCTTCTTTTATCTATGAAAGAATCAGCAGGTTAAAAAGAGCATGGTATGCATTCAAGAGTACATAAAGCAGGAGTTGGTTTCAATTATTTAGTGATCTCATTCCTATAATTAGGTTCTTTAAAGTTAGAAGGGAACAGAAATGGGCCTGCAGGAAGGGACAAAAAAGCTGCTTTCAATAACAGTGTCATTTGTTATGTCAGTGAGGTGATTTTTGGCCCCACTTAAATGAGAACTGGTTACCAAGGAAACCAATCATGTGATCAGAAGTTGGAACTTTAAGTCCCATCCTAACACCTCCTTAAGTGAAGGAAGAGGAGCTGGAGGTTGATTATTTGCCAGGGGCCAATGATTTACTCAGTCACACCTTTGTGATGCAGCCTCCACAGAAAATCCAAAAGCAGAAATTTTAGAGAGCTTCTGTGTTTGAAATGGAGATACAGGGAGACTGGCTTGCCTGGAGAGAACATGGGAACTGATTGCTCTTCCCCATAACTTTGCTGTAAATAGGGGACTGGAATGCAAAAATAGGAAGTCAAGAAACACCTGGAGTAACAGGCAAATTTGGCCTTGGGATACGGAATGAAGCAGGGCAAAGACTAATAGAATTTTACCCAGAAAATGCACTGGTCATAGCAAACACCCTTTTTCAACAGCACAAGAGAAGACTCTACACATGGATATCACCAGATGGTCAACACCGAAATCAGACTGATTATATTCTCTGCAGCAAAAGATGGAGAAGCTTTATACAGTCAACAAAATCAAGACCAGGAGCTGACTGTGGCTCAGATCATGAGCTCCTCAAAACCAAATTCAGACTGAAATTGAAGAAAACAGGGAAAACCACTAGACCATTCAGGTATGACCTCAATCAAATCCCTTATGATTATACAGTGGAAGTGAGAAATAGATTTAAGGGCCTAGATCTGATAGATAAAGTGCCTGATGAACTATGGAATGAGGTCCGTGACATTGTAAAGGAGACAGGGATCAAGACTATCCCCATGGAAAAGAAATGCAAAAAAGCAAAATGGCTGTCTGGGGAAGCCTTACAAATAGCTGTGAAAAGAAGAGAAGCAAAAAGCAAAGGAGAAAGGGAAAGATATAAGCATCTGAACGCAGAGTTCCAAAGAATAGCGAGAAGAGATAAGAAAGCCTTCTTCAGCGATCAGTGCAAAGAAATAGAGGAAAAGAACAGAATGGGAAAGACTAGTCTCTTCAAGAAAATGAGAGATACAAGGGAACATTTCATGCAAAGATGGGCTCGATAAAGGACAGAAATGGTATGGATCTAACAGAAGCACAAGATATTAAGAAGAGATGGCAAGAATACACAGAAAAACTGTACAAAAAGGATCTTCATGACCTGGATAATCACGATAGTGTGATCACTCATCTAGAGCCAGACATCTTGGAATGTGAAGTCAAGTGGGCCTTAGAAAGCATCACTACGAACAAAGCTAGTGGAGGTGATGGAATTCCAGTTGAGCTATCTCAAGTCCTGAAAGATGATGCTGTGAAAGTGATGCACTCAATATGCCAGCACATTTGAAAAACCCAGCAGCGGTCACAGGACTGGAAAATGTCAGGTTTCATTCCAATCTCAGAGAAAGGTAATGCCAAAGAATGTTCAAACTATAGCACAATTGCACTCATCTCACATGCTAGGAAAGTAATGCTCAAAATTCTCCAAGCCAGGATTCAGCAATACATGAACCATGAACTTCCAGATGTTCAAGCTGGTTTTAGAAGAGGCAGAGAAACCAGAGATCCAGTTGCCAACATCCGCTGGATCATGGAAAAAGCAAGAGATTTCCATAAAAACATCTATTTCTGCTTTATTGACTATGCACAAGCCTTTGACTGTGTGGATCACAATAAACTGTCATAAATTCTGAAAGAGATGGGAATACCAGACCACCTGACCTGCCTCTTGAGAAATCTGTATGCAGGCCAGGAAGCAACAGAACTGGACATGGAACAACAGACTTGTTCCAAATAGGAAAAGGAGTATGTCAAGGCTGTATATTGTCACCCTGCTTATTTAACTTATATGCAGAGTACATCATGAGAAATGCTGGACTGGAAGAAACACAAGCTGGAATCAAGATTGCTGGGAGAAATATCAATAACCTCAGATATGCAGATGACACCACCCTTATGGCAGAAAGTGAAGAGGAACTCAAAAGCCTCTTGATAAAAGTGAAAGAGGAGAGTGAAAAAGTTGGCTTAAAGCTCAACATTCAGAAAACGAAGATCATGGCATCTGGTCCCATCACTTCATGGGAAATAGATGGG
>SJXQ01002967.1:0-140582 GCA_006408695.1 Aepyceros melampus | reverse complement strand
TGAAAAAGTTGACTTAAGGCTCAACATTCAGAAAACGAAGATCATGGCATCTGGTCCCATCAGTTCATGGCAAGTAGATGGGGAAACAGTGGAAACAGTGTCAGACTTTATTTTTGGGGGCTCCAAAATCACTGCAGATGGTGATTGCAGCCATGAAATTAAAAGATGCTTACTCCTTGGAAGAAAAGTTATGACCAACCTAGATAGCATATTCAAAAGCAGAGATATTACTTTGCCAACTAAGGTCCGTCTAGTCAAAGCTATGGTTTTTCCAGTAGTCATGTATTGATGTGAGAGTTGGACTGTGAAGAAAGCTGAGCGCCGAAGAATTGATGCTTTTGAACTGTGGTATTGGAGAAGACTCTTGAGAGTCCCCTGGACTGCAAGGAGATCCAACCAGTCCATTCTGAAGGAGAACGGCCCTGGGATTTCTTTGGAAGGAATGATGCTAAAGCTGAAACTCCAGTACTTTGGCCACCTCATGCGAAGAGCTGACTCACTGGAAAAGACCCTGATGCTGGGAGGGATTGGGGGCAGGAGGAGAAGGGGATGACAGAGGATGAGACGGCTGGATGGCACCACCAACTCGATGGACATGAGTTTGAGTGAACTCCAGGAGTTGGTGATGGACAGGGAGGCCTGGTGTGCTGCAATTCATGGGGTTGCAAAGAGTTGGATACGACTGAGCGAGTGAACTGAACTGAACTGAATCATACTTTCTCCTTCTTAGAACTGCTTTTGTTGTACCCCATAGATTTTGAGTGTTGCATTTTCATTTTCTTTGGTTTTAGGTATTTTCCCATTTCCTCTTTGATTTCTTCATTGACCCATTGGTTTTTTTTAATAGCATGCTGTTTAGTGTCTAAGTATTTGCTCTTTACCCATTTTTCTTCCTGTAATGAATTTTTAGTTTCGTACGGCTATGGTCAGAAAAAACTGTTTGATATAACTCCTATACTCTCATATTTGCTGGGACTTCTTTTATGGCGTAGCATATGTTCTATCCTGGAGAATGTTTCATGTGCACTTGAAAAGAATGTGTATTGTTTTGTTTTTGTGTAATGTCCTTTACATATCCATTAAGTCCAAGAGGTCTACTGTATTATTTAAGACCAGTGTTTCCCTACTAATTTTCCATCTGGATGATTTGCCCATTAATGTAAGTATGGTGTTAAAGTACCCTACTATTCAGTTCAGTTCAGTTCAGTCGCGCAGTTGTGTCCGACTCTTTGCGACCCCATGAATCCTATTGTGTTATTATCAATTTCTCCCTTTTTGTCTGTTAATATTTGCTTTATGTGTTTAGGTGTTCCTTTATCAGCAGTGAATGTTAACAATAATATTCTCTTATTAAACTGACCCCTTTATCATTATTATAATGCCCTTCTTCATCTGCTGTTACAGTCTTTGTTTAACTGACTGTTGCTAGTCCTGCTTTCTTACCATTTTCATTTGCATGAAATAACTGTTTCAGTTCCTTCACTTTAAGTCTGTCTTTAGTTCTGAAGTGAGTCTCTTGTAGGCAGCATATAGAAGGACCTTGTTTTTAATCAAATTAGCCACCTATGTCTTTAGATTATTTAGTCCTTTGATATTTAAAGTAATTATTCATAGGTAGGAGGCTTCCCTGATGGTTCAGTGGTAAAGAATCCATCCACCTGCTAAAGCAGGAGATGCAGGTTTGATCCCTGGGTCAGGAAGATCCCCTGGAGAAAGAAATCGCAATCCACTTCAGTATTCTTGCCTGAAAAAAAAAATCCCATGAACAGAGTATCTTGGTGGGCTACAGTCTATGGGTTCACAAAGAATTGAGAAGATTGAGTGTGTGCACACTTAAGTGATGATCCTTAGTCCTGACTTTTATACATTTGCCTTTTATAGCAGGATTTCCCCTTCCCTATAATTTACTGCTTTTCCATTTAAAGAAGTCCCTTCAACATTTCTTTTAGGGTAAATTTAGTAATGATGAATTCTGTTTTTGTTTATCTGAGATGCTCTTCATCACTCCTATTTTAATGATAATTTTGCTGGGAAGAGTATCATGGGTTATGGGTTTTCCCTTTTGGGATTTTGAATATATCTGCTGCTCCCTTCTGGTCTGTAAAGTTTCTGCAGAGAAATCAGGTGTAGATTTATAGGGATTCCCTTGTATATGATAATTTTTCCTTTGCATCCTTCAGAATTCTCTCTTCAACATTTGCCATTTTAATTATGGTATGTCTTGGAGAGCATTTGTTTGGATTTGTCTTCTTGGGACTCTCTTGCAGTAGCTGTTTTCTTCTTCAGACTGTGAAAATTTTCAGTCATAATTTCCTCAAATACATTTTCCATCTCCTCTTTCTCTCTTCTCTTTCTAACCCCCTCATATGTTATTGCAAAGATTTTCTGGTTTTCATTTTTTAAAATTTGTCTTTCTTTGTGCTGTTCTGATTGGGTAATGTCCATTATTCTATCTTCCATATCACATATGCATTCTTCTGTGTCACTTAGCCAGCTACTCACTCCTTTTGGTGTGTTTTACTTCAGCTAAAGAATTCTTCATTTCTGATTGGAGTTTTCTTATATTCTCTAGTTCCTTATTAAAAATATTGTTATGAAGATATATTCTTTCCCCAATACAGTTAACATTTTTGTAACAAATGCTTTGAACTTTTTATCTAGTCAATTATTTATTTCACTAGTTGTTTTTTCAGGGGTTTCCTACTCCTCTACTGAGAGAAACTCCTCTGCCTTTTCATTTTGCTTAACTTTCTCTATCTTGAGGAATTTAGATCAAACATTTTGTCCAAAGTGGTGCTCTTATGCAGGAGTGTCCCTATACAGACTGTGTGTGTGAATGCCTTTGGTGGGAGAGCTGAATCTGACATGGATTCGGGTCACGTCTTTCCTCTGGCTGTGCAGATAGCTATCTCCTTGGCAGAAGGTGGGCCTGGTGGTGGAAGGGCTAGAGCTGGAGCCAGGTGTTGGATGGGACTCCCCTTGCCACAGCTAGGTGGCTGTCACTGCCCTATTTGGGGTGACATATGATCCCAGATTGCTGGAGCTGAAGCTCAGAGGTTAGGCATGAGCTGGTTCTGTTCCCTTTAAGTGTGTCTTTCTCTCTCTCCTTGCCCCAGAATGGGAAGTGTTAAAGCAAACGGGGTCTTCCCAGGTTCTCATGCAGCCGCGCTGGGACTGGATCACCTCTGCATCTTACGGCTGAATCTTCCTTCTGGTTGTGGCTGCCATATTCAGGGCCACACCATGGCATTGTACAAATGGGGCCAGAGAGTTGGCTTGTCTTGGGTTGAGGTGCACACTGAGGTAGTCACAGCAAAGCTGGCAGCTGCTGGAGCAGGCCTCTCTCTGTCCTGCCCCTGGGTTAAGCCTTCCTGTTAGTCCCAGTAACCATCCAACCAGCCAAGGGGGCTTGCCTCCACCGTGTAAGATGCCAGGACAGGAGCACCCAATCTGCGGTTCTCACAGCTCAGTCTCTAGAGTATGCCTCCATTATGTACTCTCCCATTTCCTGAGTCCTCTCCCAAGGGCATGGGTCCTGAGCTGATCACTTTTCTTTCCTTCCAACCTAATTATGTGTGGATCTTTCTTACAGCCTTGATTATACCAGTCTTTCTGCCAGTTTCCAGTGAAAACTGTTCCATATGTAGTTGTATTTTTGATGTGTTCGTGAGGGAAGTTGAGCTCCGTGTCCTTTTATGCCATCATCTCAATCAACCTCCCCAAACTACATCTCTTTAGAAAACTGAATCACCCAAATCCTGTAGTCCCTCTCTAAGCAAAAGAAAGGAGATACAGAATTTACTTTGAAAATTTTCAAATATTCATTCATTTTAAAATTCTATCTCCACTGTGAATAAACTGCCCGTCCCCTTCATTATTCTGTTTTCCAAAAGAACTCTTTGCTTTGACTTCCTTTGAAAGCCTCTCAAATGGAAGCTTTTCCTCTCCTGTATCTCTGGGACTCACTGGTGCCTTAGTGCAGCCTGGGCTGCCATAACAAAATACCAGAACCTGGGTGGTTTTAAAAAAACAGAAATTAATTTTCTTACAATTCTGGAGGCTGGGTGTCTGAAATCAACTCCAAATCATATTCTGAGTCTCATTCTAGATGAACGCAATAGATTTTTAACTCATCTCTGTTTGCTAACTCTCATGGCCTAACCTGTACAGAAAGCTGAATTAGTATTTCAAAAACAGAATACCACCCCAGTCATATTAAATGAAAGAAGGCAGACACAAAAGACTATCTACTGTATGATTTGGCTAAAATTCTAAAAAAAAAAAAAAAAAGAAGGCAAAACTATAGTGACAGAGATCAAAGGTTGCCAGGGGGATGTGAGAATGGAGACTGAGTATAAACAGGCATAGGAGTCTTTGAGGGGTGGAACTGTGTTATTCTTTGTGTTGGTTACACGACTGTAATCATGTTAAAATTTAATGAACTGTTTCACTTAAAATGGGTAAATATTATTATATGCAGATTATACTTTAAGATGACTAAAACAATCTCCATCCAGTAACATTCAGTGTATTCCTCACTGTCCACTGCAAAAAGCCCATTTACTTCAAGTCCTCTCTGATTTGAACCGAATCTACTTTTCCAGCTTTATTTTCTATTAATCCACTATACACAGTGTATGCACTGGCTATTTCTTTCATGTGTCATGTTCCCAGTCCTTTCTTTCTGATCATTCCGTTTTCTCTTTATTGGAAACACTCCGCCACAACTCCCATCTACTTATCACAGTTTCACTGTTCCTTTAAATCTCAGCTCAAATGTTCTCTCTTTTGTCTACTTCTCGCTGACCTTTTTCTGTGTATCTCTCATGTCAGTTACCACACAGTGTCCTGTTCATAGTAATCTACATATTTCATTTTTCTTTCCTTATTCACCTTTGCATCAGACAGGGTGGCTAGCCATAAAGTATGTACTAGAGGCTGTGAGACTAGATTAGAAAGAAGCCAACAAGGAAGAAGACGGACTTGTTAGGAGACCAAAAGAACTAGAGACAGCCAGAATTTAGGCTTTATTAACAGGATGGACTCCTTGGACTCCAAGGAGATAAAACCAGTCAATCCTAAAAGAAACCAAGCCTGAATATTCATTAGAAGGACTGATGCTGAAGCTGAAGCTCCAATACTTCAGCCACCCGATGAGAAAAGCTGACTCACTGGAAAAGACCCTGATGGTGGGCAAGACTGAAGGCACAAGGAGAGGGTGGCAGAGGAGAGATGGTTAGATAGCATCATGGACTCGATGGACATGAAACTGAGCAAACTCTGGGAGATAGTGAAGGACAGGGATGTCTGGCATGCTGCAGTCCATGGCGTCGCAAAAACCTGGACACGACTTGGGGATTGAACAACAATAGAATGGAAAAGAGGTGGTGAATTTAAGAGATGTTAAGAAAGTAGAACCAAAAAGACTTGGTTAGTGATTGGATCCAGGCCACAGAAGAGGCAAGAGTGAAGGATTATCCCCAGATTTCAGGGTTGGGTGACTGGGTTGATGAGGTATACTGGGAATCCAGTAGGAAGAGGACTGGAGCAGGACTGGTGGAAGGGAACACTGAGAAGAGGATGAGTTCAGTTTTAGATGTATTAATTTGAATTATATCTGGAATATGCAAACAAAGACATTACAGTTATAGATAGAAGCAGCTCAGGAGAGGGACGTAACTAAAGGTATAAATGTGTAATCATCAACACACATGATACTTCAGATAATCTCAGGAAGACATGAGCTCTTCTAGGAATGTTTAGAGGGCTCAGGACAAAGATCTGGCAAATACATACATTTGGGAGTTGAGCAGATACAGAGGAGTTTAAAAGAGACCAGGAAGAAATTTTTAAAGAAGTAGAATGAGAAACTAAAGACAGCATAACTGAAACCAAAACAGAAGATTTCCATAAGTAGTAGTTGTTATTGTCAAAGGTTGTAGACAGTTCAGATAAAATGAAGACTGCAAAGCATCTGCTGGATTTGGTAATATATTTTCAACATAAACTTCAGTAACTCAAAAATAAAGGTGAATGTCTAGCAATGTGACAGATGATTAACTGTTGAAATACGCTTTCTTCTTTGTATCTAATATATATTTAACCATTTATAAGGATACAATTTAGTGACATTAAATATTTACAATGCTATATAACCATAACACTATGGTCCAAACTTTTTTCATCATCCCCAGTATAAACTATGTACCCATTAAATAAACTTTCCCTTCTCCCTTCCCTCTAGACCTTGAGACCTCTAATCTACCTTCTGAATTTATGAATTTGCATACTCTGGGTACCTAGTATAGGTGAAATCATATACTTGTCCTTCCATGTCTGTCTTGTTTCACTAAGCATAATGTTTCAAGGTCCACCCATATTGTGGCATATATCAAAATGCCGTTCCTTTTTAGGACTGAACAGTACTTCACTACGTGTACAGAACACACTTTGTTCATCTATTCATTGATGGACATCTAAGTTGTTTCTATCTTTTGGCTATTGTGAATACAGCATGGATGTGCAGATATCTGTTTAAGTCTCTGTTTTTAATTATTTTGGATTTATATTTAGAAGTAAAATTGCAAGGTCACATGGTAGTTCTGCATTATACTTTTCGGGAAGTTGCATAACCGTTTTCCATAGCAGTTGTATCATTTTTACATTCCTACCAGAAACGTGTGGTTCCAATTTTTCCACACTATCACCATCAGTTATTATTTTCCAGTTTTTCTTAAACTACAGAGATGGTGTGAAATGGTGTGTTGCTGTGGTTTTGATTTGTATTTCCTTAACGATTAGTGACATTGAGCATTTTTTCAAACCTATATCGGTTATTTGTATATCTTTTTTGAAGAAATGTCTATTTGAGTTGTTTGCCCATTTTTGAATTGGGTTGTTTCTGTTCTTCAGTTGTAATTTTTTTGTATTCCAGATATTAATTAATTCTTTTCAGATATATGATTTACAAATATTTTCCCCCATTCCATAGGTTATTTTTTTTACTTTCTTGATGATCTTGGATAAACAAAATTTCTTAATTTTGATGATGTCTTATTCATGTATTTTTATGTTTGTTGGTTGTACTTTTGTTGTCACATGCACGAAATCATTGTCAAATCCAAGGACATAAAGATTTTCTCCAATTTTCTTCTAAGAGTTTTACAGTTTTGCCTCTTTAAGTTTAGGTCTTTAATATACTTACAGTTAGTTTTTGAATATGGTATAAGGTAAGGGGTCCAATTTCATTCTTTCGCATGTGGATATCCAGTTTCAAAGTACCGCTTGTTGAAAAGACTGTTCTTTTCCCCACTGAATGGTCTCAGCACACTTGTCAAGAATTACTTAAGCATATATGTGAAGGTCTGTTTCTGAGACTGCTGCTTTTGTGTGAGACACTGTAAGGAAATCTTTCCTATCAGATTTTTGTGCTTAGTTAAAACCTTCAAAGGAATATTTTACCTCCAGATTATAACAACTTTTAGAAGTCTCCATCATCTTGGCTGGTGGATCTGCTTATTAGACTGGGCTTGGTACAGTGACATAACTGACATATTTCATGAGTGAGCAAAACCCCAAAGTTTTATATTCTAGAAAGAATTCCAGACACAAGTCCCTGTATCCTCTATTGGTATATTCTCACCTAGATGCTTCACTATATAGATGGGTTACCACTCATGAAACTGGAAAAACTACACGAGGGCAACCTTGCCAAAGTTAAAAAGTGGCATATTTACATTTATGCTGTATGAAATACTACTTTTTGAATAGCTAATAGTTGCACATTTTCCACAATTCAAAGGTACAAAAGGGTACAGCATGAAAACAAAGCAGTACTTTAAAAAAACCAGAGCTTTAAGACATGAGCCAAAATTTGTACTTACTGAATACAAAATAATATTTGGTCTACCATCCTTCCTTTCCAGAAAACCTCTCTATTCTCCAAACTTCCCCTTCTTTCCCCAAATCACATTATTACAGTGAGAACAACCACTTTCACCTGTGACCCAGGCCCCTGGCCACTGGCTGACTTAGCTGTGGACACCAGATGCAAGCTGACCCAGTGAGCTTTCTTCTTAAGAAATCTGAAACTAAGAAACTGTATTCTCAGTTTGGTTATTCTCTTGAACTGAGTAGCTGCTGGGAGCAGTTACCTTCTGCCCAGTGGATTCAGAAAGGAATATGGAGACAGAAAACAGCTCAGTACCGACCAGAGACAAGAGAAGGAGGGAGACTATCTGGTTTCCACAGTGCTTAGTCCTGAGGTCCCAGTCTTCCTCCAACGGCCAGCAGCACACTGCCCTTGAGCCTAACCTGTTCCCTGCACCTTACTAACAACGCACCCTACCTTCTGTTAAGGCTGTTTAAGTAGGTTTCCGTTATTTGCATCAAAGTAGGTCTTAATTCACAGTTTTTCATGTGAATAATGGAATCAAATACATGAGCAAACATAATCAATCACTGACTGCCAAGGGCCTGAAAAACTCTTTAAAACCCATATATATTGATGGTCAATACAGCAACTTTGTTCATTGTTGAAATATTCTTTATTACTGTTAATGAAGAATTATAAACAATAATATGCGTCTTTTTTTTCTCAGTAACAGAAACACTTTCTTTGAGACCTCAAAAATTAAGAGAAGAGTTTAACTATACTCACTTTTCAGTGGTTCCTTCTCTAAATTGGAATCTTCTGGAGCATCAAAACGACCTTCTGGTAACTTTGGCTTCTTAAGAGGTTGTTTTCTAGGTTCAGGTTTTCCTCCTTGAGAACTTATTTTCCTCAAAGAATTATACAGAAGGGGTGATCCTGGCAGAGTGAAGACAGTGAAAAAACAGAAGACGTTCCTTTATTCTACTCCAAAATTTAACACTTTTAATTACTTGTTTTAACCTTATACATTCACATTTATCAAAATTTAAAAGTGCAAAAGGAAATATAGTGACAATTCTTCCTTTTGACCCTATCTTTCAGACAGCCAGTGCCCTTCTTTGGAGGCAACCAATACTATCAATTTGAAAAGAAGAGCTGTGAAATAAACTAATCATTATCAAAATTGTAAAAACATATATAAAATAATGATTCCTATTTGAAACAATGCCCAAAATACCAAGAATCAGGTCACTAAGAGTAACTAAGTAGTAGGAACTTTTAAATGATAATACTTAGTATTTAAATTTCAAGACATCACAAGGAATTGTATTTAGGACTCTTAAATTCTAATACTGGTCCTCTTTTTCTGCCAATTAAACATTTTAAAATGTACCAGGCACCTGTTGTTGCTGTTGCTTAAGTCACTAAGTCATGTCTGACTCTTTGCGACCCACAGAGTGCAGTCTGCCAGGCTCCTATGTCCATGGGATTCTCAAGGCAAGAATACTGGAGTGGGCTGCCATTCCCTTCTCCAGAGGATCTTCCCAGCTCAGGGATCAAACCCATGTCTCCTGCATTGGTAGGTAGATTGTTTACCACTGAGCAACCAGGAAAGCCCACTGGGCACCTGCAATGTATAAATGTGTTCACTTTCTATGTTACAATGAGAAAGGTAAGTTTTCAGAATATTCACTGGAAGGACTGACGCTGAAGCTGAAAGTCCAATAGTTTGGCCACCTGATAGGAGGAACTGACTCATTAGAAAAGACCTGATGCTGGGAAAGACTGAAGGCGGGAGAAGGGGACGACAGAGGATAAGATGGTTGGATGGCATCACCAACTCAATGGATATGAGTTTGAGTAAACTCTGGGAGTTGGTAATGGACAGGGAGGCCTGGCGTGCTGCAGTCCATGGATTGTAAAGAGACGGACATGACTGAGCGACTGAACCACCACAACAAATTTTCAGTATTATGAAAGTTATCCAACCCTTATTGAGATAATGTTCAATAAAGGCAAAACCACCCTGGAAAACAACCTCTGGGAATGGAGGGTGGGGTTCAAGTGTGTGAAGGAATGGCTTTAGAGACAGAGGTGGGTACTAGTTCCAGTCACACCACTGTGGCAACACTTTAATGGCCCTGAAATAGGGTGAGAACCTAATATTCAGAATCTTTGTGTGGGTTAGGTCAGATGGTGGAAGAGAATTAGGTAGCAGGTGGAATTGAGGTTGCTAATCAGATGACCCTGATCTAGGGAGACTGTCCTGAACGACCTGAGTGGGTCTACTTTAATCACAAGGGTCCTTAAAAGGGGAAGAGAGAATTAGAAAAAAGAACCAGAGAGGGGGCAGTGGGAGACAGACCTGACGATGTTGCTGACTCCAATGATAGAGGAAAGGGCTACGAAGACATGGAAATTGGGCAGCCTCTGGGAGTTGGAAGAGGGAGGAAACGGATTCTCCCCGGAGCCTCCAGAAGAAACACAACACTATTACCTTGGTTTCCACACAGAGAGGCCCATTTCAGATTCCTCACCTCCAGAACTGTAAGGGTTTTTAAGCCACTGAGTGTGTGGCATTTCATTATACCAGTAATAGGAAACTAAAATAACTGTTTACTAGTTGTTTGATCCTTGTCAAGTTATTTTCCCTTTTTAAATCCATTTCTTCCCTCTCTAAATTGAAAATAATAGTACCTATCTCATGAGATGACTAAATAGGGCAATTCGTTCAAAGCACCTAGCATAGTGACAAATTGTATTTATTATTATTATTATTATAGAATTATCTAAAAGCTCCTGGTAGTATTACATATAATTAGAATTTTCTTTCATTACACATATTTTATTCACTTTCTAACAATCACTACATCATCCTACCCCTGCTTTAAAAAATTATATACATATATATACACACACATACACGCAAATATACACACATACAAGTATCTGTATGTATGTATGTGTGTGTGTGTCTGTTTGTGTATACATATATATCTTCCACAGCCAATTTGGAATTTACATGACTTGTTTGCAAAATTACAAAAAGTTACATCACAAACTACATTAACAATTTCAAAATAATATACTCTGCATATCCACTGCATGGATCTCAGTGACTGACAACATTGCTGACTCTCTGAATGACCAACTGTAATGCAAATTAAAATTAGTCTTCTTCCTCAATGAAAGGGCCCATAAAATTCAACGAGTAAGAAAATAAATGTAGTGAGAATAAGATGGTGGAGGGGTAGGTGGACGTGGAAAACATCTCTATCTGCGGAAACATCAGGAATACACCTTTGGACACAGAAGTGCATCAGTCCTTCCAATGAGTATTCAGGGTTGATTTCTTTTAGGATGGACTGGTTTGATCTTCTTGTAGGCCAAGGAACTCTCAAGAGTCCTCCAGCACCATGATTTGCAAGCACTAATTCTTTGGAGCTCAGCCTTCTTTATGGTCTAACTCTCACATCCATACATGACTATGGAAAACTATAACTTTGACTATACACGCCTTTGTTGGCAAAGTGATGTCCCTACTTTTTAATACACTGTCCAAGTTTGTCATAGCTTTTCTTCCAAGGAGCAAGGGCCTTTAATTTTGTGTCTGCAGTGATCGTGGAACCCAAGAAAATAAAATCTGTCACTGTTTCCACTTTTTCTTCATTTATTTGCTACGAAATGATGGGACTGGATGCCATGATCTTATATTTTTGAATGTTGAGTTTTAAGCCAGCTTTTTCACTCTCCTCTTTCACCCTCATCAAGAGGCTCTTTAGTTTCTCTTAGTTTTCTACCATTAGAATGGTATTATCTGCGTATCTGAGGTTGTTTACATTTCTCCCGGCAACCTTGATTCCAGCTTATGACTTACTATTCAACCCAGCATTTCGCATAGTGTAATCGGCATATAAGTTAAATAAGCAGAGTGACAATATACAGCCTTGACATACTTCATTCCTAATTTTGAACTAGTTCATTGTTGCATGTCCGGTTCTAACTATTGCTTCTTTACCTGCATATTGCTGAGGAGACAGTTATGATGGACTAGCAGTACTCAGTTGAGTTCGGTTGCTCAGTCCTGTCTGACTCTTTGTGACACCATGGACTGCAGCACGCCAGGCCTCCCTGTCCATCACCAACTCCTGGTGTTTACTCAAACTCATGTCCATTGAGTTGGTGATGCTATCCAACCACCTCATCCTCTGTTGTGGTTCTCCTCCTGCCTTCAGTCTTTCCCAGCATCATGGTCTTTTCAAATGAATCAGCTCTTCGCATCAGGTGGACAAAATATTGGAGTTTCAGCTTCAGCATCAGTCCTTCCGATGAATATTAAGAACTGATTTCCTTTAGAATGGACTGGTTGGGTCTCCTTGCAGCCCAAGGGACTCTCAAGAGTCTTCTCCAACACCACAGTTCAAAAGCATCAATTCTTTGGCACTCAGTTTTCTTTATAGTCCAACTCTCACATCCATACATGACCACTGGAAAAACCATAGCCTTGTTGACCTTTGTTGGCAAAGTAATGTCTCTGCTTTTTAATATGCTGTCTAGATTGGTCATAAAGGAGTAAAGTGTCCTTTTCTTTACTTTAAAGAAAAGGAGTAAGTGTCTTTTAATTTCATGGCTGCAGTCACCATATGCAGTGATTTTGGAGCCCCCCAAAATAAAGTCTGCTACTGTTTCCCCACCTATTTGCCATGAGTGATAGACTAGATGCCGTGATCTTAGTTTTCTGAATGTTGAGCTTCAAGCCAACTTTTCCCTTCTCCTCTTTCACTTTCATCAAGAGGCTCTTTAGTTCTTCACTTTCTGCCATAAGGGTGGTGTCATCTGCATATCTGAGGTTATTGATATTTCTCCAAGCAATCTTGATTACAGCTTCTGTTTCATCCAGCCCAGTGTTTCTCATGATGTACTCTGCAGAGAAGTTAAATAAGCAGGCTGACAATATACAGCTCTGAGGTACTCCTTTTCCTATTGGGAACCAGTCTGTTTTCTAGGTCCAGTTTTAACTGTTGCTGCATGACCTGCATATAGATTTCTCAAGAGGCAGGTCAGGTGGTCTGGTATTCCCATCTCTTTCAGAATTTTCCACAGTTTGTGGTGATCCACACAGTCAAAGGCATTGGCACAATCAATAAAGCAAAAGTGTTCTGGAACTCTCTTGTTTTTTTTTGATGATCCAATGGATGTTGGCAATTTGATCTCTGGTTCCTCTGCCTTTTCTAAAACCAGCTTGAACATCTGGAATTTCACAGTTCACGTATTGCTGAAGCCTGGCTTGGAGAATTTTGAGAATTACTTTACTAGCATGTGAGATGAGTGCAATTGTGCAGCAGTTTGAGCATTCTTTGGCATTGCCTTTCTTTGGGATTGGAATGAAAACTGACCTTTTCCAGTCCTGTGGCCACTGCTGAGTTTTCCAAATTTGCTGGCATATTGAGTGCAGCACTTTCACCGCATCATCTTTTAGGATTTGAAATAGCTCAACTGGAAGTCTTTCACCTCCACTAGCTTTGTTCATAGGATGCTTCCTAAGGCCCACTTGACTTTGTGTTCCAGGATGTCTGGCTCTAGGTGAGTGTTCACACCATCGTGATTATCTGGGTCATGAAGATTTTTTTTGGTATAGTTCTTCTGTGTATTCTTGCCACTTCTTCTTACTTCTTCTGAATATCTTCTGCTTCTGTTAGGTCCATACCATTTCTGTCCTTTATCGAGCCCATCTTTGCATGAAATGTTCCCTTGGTATCTCTAATTTTCTTGAAGAGATCTTTAGTCTTTCCTAATCTGTTGTTTTCCTCTATTTCTTTGCATTGATCGCTGAGGAAGGCTTTCTTATCTCTCCTTGCTATTCTTTGGAACTCTGCATTCAGATGGGCATGTCTTTCCTTTTCTCCTTTGCTTTTGGCTTCTCTTCTTTTCACAGCTATTTGTAAGGCCTCCTCAGACAGCCATTTTGCTTTTTTGCATTTCTTTTTCTTGGTGATGGTCTTGATCCCTGTCTCCTGTACAATGTCATGAACCTCCATCCACAGTTCATCAGGCACTGTGTCTGTCAGATCTATTCATACCTGAATGGTCTAGTGGTTTCCCTCACTTTCTTCAGTTTCAGTCTGATGTTGGCAATAGGGAGTTCATTATCTGAGCCACAGTCAACTTCTGGTCTTGCTTTTGCTGACTGTATAGAGCTTCTCCACGTTTGGCTGCAAAAAATATGATCAATCTGATTTTGGTGTTGACCATCTGGTGATGTCCATGTGTAGAGTCTTCTCTTGGGTTGTTGGAAGAGGGTGTTTGCTATGACCAGTGCATTCTCTTGGCATAACCCTATTAGCCTTTGCCCTGCTTCACTCTACTCCACGGCCAAAGTTGTGTTACTCCAGGTGTTTCTTGACTTCCTACTTTTGCATTCCAGTCCCCTATAATGAAAAGGACATCTTTATGGGTGTTAGTTCTAGTAGGTCTTGTAGGTCCTTATAGAACTGTCCAATTTCAGCTTCTTCAGAATACTGGTTGGGGCATAGAGTTGGATTACCATGCTATTGATGGTTTGCCTTGGAAAAGAACCAAAGTCATTCTGTTGTTTTTGAGATTGTGTCCGAGTACCGCATTTTGGACTCTTTTGTTGACTATGATGGCTACTCCATTTCTTCTACGGGATTCTTGCCCACAGTAGCAGATATAATTTAACTCAGGTCATCTGAGTTAAATTCACCCATTCCAGCCCATTTTAGTCCACTGATTCCTAAAATGTTAATGTTCACTCTTGCCATCTCCTGTTTGACCACTTCCAATTTACCTTGATTCATGGACATAACATTCCAGGTTCCTATGCAATATTACTCTTTACCCCGTCGAACCTTGTTTCCATCACCAGTCACATCCACAAGTGGGCATTGTCTTTGCTTTGGCTCCATCTCTTCATTCTTTCTGGAGTTACTTCTCCACTGATCTCCCGTAGCATATTGGGCACCTACCAACCTGGGGAGTTCATCTTTCAGTGCCCTATCTTTCTTCCTTTTCATACTGTTTATGGATGGGATTCTCAAGGCAGGAATACTGAAGTGGTTTGCCATTCTCTTGTCCAGTGGACCACATTTTGTCAGAACTCTCCACCATGACCCATCTGTCCTGGGTGGCCCTACACGGCAAGGCTCATAGCTTCATTGAGTTAGACAAGGCTGTGGCCCACATGATTAGATTGGTTAGTTTTCCGTGATTGTGGTTTTCAGTCTGGTATTACTAGGAATTCTTTAAGAATTCCTCACAGTTTGTTGTGATCCTCAGTTACAGGCTTTAGTGCAGTCAGTGAAGCATAAGTTGATGTTGTTCTGGAATTCCCTTGCTTTTTCCATGATTTAATGAATGTTGGCAATTTGATCTGTGGTTCCTCTGCTTCTTCAAAACTCAGTTTTTACATCTGGAAGTTCTTGGTTTATGTACTGCTGAAGCCTGACTTGAAGGATTTTGAGCATTATCTTGCTAGCATATAAAATCAGTGCAATCATATGGTAATTTGAGCATTCTTTGGCATTTCCCTTTCGGATTGGAATGAAAACTGACCTTTCCAGTCCCATGGCCACTGCTGGGTTTTCCAAATTTGCTGGCATATTGAGTGCAGCACGTTTACAGCATCATCTTCTAGGATTTTAAATAGCTCAGCTAGAATTGTGTCACCTCATTAGCTTGTTTGTAGTGATGCTTCCTAAGGCCCACTTGATTTCACACTCCAGAATGCCTGGCTCTAGGTGAGTGACTCTACTATATTGTTATCTGGGTCATTAATACCTTTCTTACATAGCTCTTCTGTGTATTCTTTCCATCACTTCTTAATCTTCTCTGCTTCTGTTATCAATAGTTCTTTACCATTTCTTTTATCACTTCCATCCTTGTAAGAAATGTTCCCTTGGTATCTCTAATTTTCCTGAATAGATCTCTAGTCTTTCCCATTCTATGGTTTTCCTCTATTTGCATTATCCTTGCTATTCTCTGGAACTGTGCATTCAATTGGATGTATCTTTCCCTTGCCTTTCACTTCTCCTTTCTGCAGCTATTTGTAAAGCCTCCTCAGACAACCACTTTGCCTTCTTGCATTTCTTCTTGGGATGGTTTTGTTCACTGCCTCCTGTACAATGTTACAAATCTCTGTCCACAGTTCTGAAAGCAATGTGTCTACCTCAAGATCTAATCTCTTGAGCCTAATTGTCACTTCCACTGTATAAGCATAAGGGATTTTATTTAGGTCATCTGAATGGTCTAGTGGTTTTCCCTACTTTCTTCAATTGAAGCCTGAATTTTGCATTAAGGTAGGGAAGGAAATGGAAACCCACTCCAATATTCTTGTCTGGAGAATTCTATGGACAGAAGAGCCTGGTGTACTACAGTCCATGGGGTCACAAAGATTTGGACACAACTGAGTGATTTAACACACTTTGCAATAAGGAGCTCATGAACTGAACCACAGTCAGCTCCAGGTCTTGTTTTTGTTAAGTGTATGGCATATTTCAAATTTTTAGAGATTCATAAGCATTTATGCAAAATAAAAATGGCACAAAATCCCTGGCTATCAAGCATAGCATAGACAAAATCGAAGCTAAAATTTTGCTTCAGTAAATAATAAAAGTAATATTATCCATTAGGTGCCAATGTGCCAGGCACTGTGTTAGGAGCTGGAAAAAATGTCAACTTATTTGTATGAGTATAATTGCGATTTATAATAATTCTGTTTAGCATTAACATGATCACTTTCTGGAAAAGTGACACTGGGCAGATGTGGTAGAGACTACGCAGTGTGTCCAGCAGCCAAGCTGCTTTCCCCGCTTCCAATGTGTTCCAGAACGCCCACTCCCACTGTCTGTGATCAAGCTGAGCAATAAGCCACTCACTTAGGGATCACATATCCCGGCCTTCCCTGCAGCCAAGCAGCCACATGTCCAAGTTGTGGCCAGTGGGCTGGGTTAGGAAAAACATGTGCAAATTTTAGGCCACCTCAATTTTCCAACAAATCAATTGCTCTGGGTTTCTTTTTCCATTCCCTAAGATTGTAATGTGGATAGTGCAGTGACCCGCCTGTAAGGGTTACAAGGAAAAGCCAAAAGATCAGATTTCTCAAGGTGCTCTGAGACCACAGAACCATAAACAGAATTATTTTTGTATCAGGTAGACGTGTGACAAAATGCGGAGGAAAAGAATTTTTCTCATTTTTGCACAGTACATGATTAGACAGGACACTGGGCTCCTTTACAGAAATGAGGAAATTCACCATAAAGCTCACATCTTCTTTTTCAGGGGATGCTTTGGCCTTATCCAAAGCCTATTTACAATTGTGTCTATAAGAACATTACAGGCAAGAAGATGATTTTCTAAGATAACTAATAAAAGCAAAGGAAAAAGAGTAAACTGTCACTAAAAAATAAAAATAACTTTTCATAACTTCTGTTCTAGCAATTTGATAGAGATGCCCAAACCCTACAGCCAAAATCATCCAAAAAGGTAATATATATATATATGTATACACACACACACACACACACACACACATTTCTAAATCAGAAAAAGAAGTGTTAAGAAAGGAAATAATGATAAGAGTATCAAAGCATTTCTGTAAGATAACAGTTAAGCTGATATATAACCTGGGTCTTTCTCACCTAGAGTTTAGTGTACAGAGGTCTCAGGACAGCTGGGAGAGCATAGTCTTTTGAACCCAAGCAAAACAAATAGCCTACTAGAGGCCAGAACCCAGGAAGGGTCATGCACTGAGTAAAGAGAATGATTTGGACGATTTTTAAACGTGCATATAACTACCTGGGGAAGACCTTATTAAAATGCAGATTCTTAATAGGTTTGGTATGACCTAAGATTCTGCATTATAACAAGTTCCAAGGTGAAGCTCCCAATGCTGGTCCAAAGAGCAAGGGACTAGAAGACAAACTCTAGTTAATGAACACCTTTGTTCTGTGTAACGATGTTAAAAAGGAAGCCCTTCTTGATATTTTGAAGCCACTGGTTGGCCATATCTGTGTTTCTGTAGATTACACACTATGTGCAGGGTTCAAAGACCCTCAGGGGAGCATCTTTCTATAAAGTGGATTAAAGTCTGAAGTTGAAGTGCTTTCAGACACATGGCAGAAGCAAATCCTGTGAGGACAAATAGTTTTTCAACTCACGTCTTATGGAAGTCTCAAAGAGGGAATACCAATAAAACATTCAAGGCAACAAAGCTATCCTATGCAAGATCAACAAACAACATAGCTAGGACCATAAAGATCTATACACTGAAATCAAAATTAAAATAACTACTATGTTTAAGGAAATAAAAGTGGAGCCAAAGAGACAAATGAGTAAGAGATTGTGAAAATTCACTAGGCTAATAATTAAAAAAAAAAAAAAAACCCACCCAACCCCCAAGAGCCACAAATTTAAATTTAAAGCTCAATAAAAACCCTAAATAGCAGAACAGATACAGCTGCAAAGTTAGTGGCCCAGAATAAAGTTCTGAAGAAATTATACAGAAAAAAGTATAGCAACTAGGAGATAAAAATAACAAAAGCGATGTTAAAATATTTGGAGGATAAAATGAGGGCTAACAAATGTTTGTTTCATCATAGTTCCAGAAGGAAATAATGAAAAGACCGGAGATGCCCAACAGACAGGAATGTTCAGATGTAGGAAACACAGAGAGCCGCAAGTAAAAATAAATAAATAAATAAATAAATAAATAAGAAAAACACATCTAGACACAAAGTACAATGAAGAAGCCAACATCAAAGTAAGATATAAAAAGTAGCTAAGTAAAGGAGAGATTACTAATAAAGGAACAAACATTAGACAGAGGACCTCCCAATAGCTAGAAAGAAAGCCAGAATAGATAGAGCTGTGAGACAATGATACGTTTATTGAAACTACCTTGCAAGAACAAGAGAGTAAGTAAGTAAGTAAAGTCACTCAGTCCTGTCCGACTCTTTGTGACCCCATGGACTGCAGCCCACCAGGCTCCTCAGTCCATGAGATTCTCCAAGCAAGAATACTGGAGTGGGTTGCCATTTCCTTCTCCAGGGGAATCTTCCCGACCCAGGGATCAAACCTGGGTCTCCCACATTGGAGGCAGACGTTTTAACCTCTGAGCCACCAGGGAAGTCCATGAACAAGAGAAATAAACCGTATTTTCAGATTAAAAATAAAATACTTAAAAAAAAAAAAAAGCTCTGAGAAACTTTATCACAAGACTATCACCAAAGGGAACCTCTAAACAATGTACTATAAGAAACTGATTCAAGAAGTGTGAGATAAAAAGAGAAATAGAATTTTTAAACATTACCTATATAAAAATGTAATATGTTGATTTGTGTTACTACACAATTCCACCCTAACATATACACAAGAAAACATACACACACACACACACACAACCTTAAAAGGCTGAACAATAGAGTAGGAGGGTGAATGAATTCAAAGCATTTCTAAGCTTTGTACTGTTTAGGAGGAACATGAAGATATTAACTTCAACTTCCTCAAGCATGTATTCAGATTTTAAGAGTAACCAATAAAAAGCAATGTGTATCTTCAAAATCACAGAGGAAAAAAAATGAAAGAAGAAAACATTTAATTGAAAGTATGACAAATAGAAGGTACAAAAAATGAGATGGCAGAAATAAGTCAATTTTATCAGTTAATATACAGTAAGTCCCCTATATACAAGAGAGTTCCAGTCTGAGAGTGTTTGTAAGTCCTACTTGTTCTTAAGTCCAACAGAGATCAGCTGGCAAAGAATCCACCTGCAATGCAAGAGACAATTCCTGGGTTGGGAAGACCCCCTGGAGAAGGGATAGGCTACCCACTTTAGTATTCTTGGGCCTCCCAGGTGGCTCAGATGGTAAAGAATCCACTCACAGTGTGGGAGACCTGGGTTTGATCCCTGGGTTGGGAAGATCTCGTGGAGGAGGGCATGGCAACCTACTCCAGTATTCTTGACTGAGGAATGCCCATGGACAGAGGAGCCTGGTGGGCTGGTCCATGAGGTTGCAAAGAATTGGACACAACTGACATGACTGAGTAACTAAGCACAACGTACAGTAAGTCCCCTACTTACCAAAGTTCCAGTCCGACCAAGAGCGTTTGTTAAGTCCTACTTGTTTCTAAGTCCAACAGAATTAGTCTTCCCTTGTTAAAGGTAGCTCAGTTGGTAAGTTCAGTTCAGTTCAGTCGCTCAGTCGTGTCCAACTCTTTGCGACCCCATGAATCGCAGCACACCGGGCCTCCCTGTCCATCACCATCTCTCGGAGTTCACTCAGACTCACATCCATCTACTACGTGATGCCATCCAGCCATCTCATCCTCGGTCGTCCCCTTCTCTTCCTGCCCCAATCCCTCCCAGCATCAGAGTCTTTTTCAGATTTAAAATCTTACCTCACACCAAAGGGCAGGTCTAGATAGTTTTGCATGTAAATTGTAGCAAATACTCAAGGAATGGCTTAGTTCAATCTTAAAGAAAAGGACTAAAAGACTCTTAAATTAATTGTAAGAGGCTGCTGCTGCTGCTAAGTCACTTCAGTCGTGTCTGACTCTGTGCGACCCCATAGATGGCAGCCCACCAGGCTTTCCCGTCCCTGGGATTCTCCAGGCAAAAACACTGGAGTGGGTTGCCATTTCCTTCTCCAGTACATGAAAGTGAAAAGTGAAAGTGAAGTCCCTCAGTTATGTCCGACTCTGTGAGACCCCATGGACTATAGCCTACCAGGCTCCTCTACCCATGGGATTTTCCAGACAAGAGTACTGGAGTGGGGTAACTAATTTAAAAACCAGAAAAGGAAACTGCAAGAGAGGAAAACTACAGGGCAGTTTTTTAAACAAAATATCAGCATCAGTTCAGTTCAGTTCAGTTGCTCAGTTGTGTCCGACTCTTTGCGACCCCATGAATTGCAGCACACCAGGTCTCCCTGTCCATCACCAACTCCCAGAGTTCACTCAGAATCATGTCCATCGAGTCAGTGATGCCATCCAGCCATCTCATCCTCGGTCGTCCCCTTCTTCTCCTGCCCCCAATCCCTCCCAGCATCAGGGTCTTTTCCAATAAGTCAACTCTTCCCATGACATGGCCAAAGTACTGGAGTTTCAGCTTTAGCATCAGTCCTTCCACAGAAATCCCAGGGTTGATCTCCTTCAGAATGGACTGGTTGGATCTCCTTGCAGTCCAAGGGACTCTCAAGAGTCTTCTCCAACACCACAGTTCAAAAGCATCAATTCGGGACTTCCCTGGTGGTCCAGTGGCTAAGACTCCATGCTTCCAGTGCAGGGGACCTGGGTTCGATCCCTGGTCAGGGAACTAGATCCCATGTACCACAACTGAAGAGTGTGCATGCCGCAAGTGAAAACCTGGTGCAAATAAATAAATATTAAAAAAAAAAAAAAAAGCATCAATTCTTCGGTGCTCAGCCTTCTTCACAGTCCAACTCTCACATCCATACATGACCAGAGGAAAAACCATAGCCTTGACTAGACAGACCTTAGTCAGCAAAGTAATGTCTCTGCTTTTGAAATGCTATCTAGTTTGGTCATAACTTTTCTTCCAAGGAGTAAGCGTCTTTTAATTTCATGGCTGCAGTCACCATCTGCAGTGATTTTGGAGCCCAGAAAAATAAAGTCTGACACTGTTTCCACTGTTTCCCCATCTATTTCCCATGAAGAACCACACCCAATATTATAATAACATAATCATCTTGATACATCTGAATATTTTCTAGGAATCCGAGTTAATTAGCACAGAAAAATCTGTAATTCACCAACCCACTGTATTAAGCAAGAAAAATGAATTAAAAACAGATGAAGAAAAATGAATTTTTCAAGATTTCTTTTGTCTTAAAAAAACAGATAGCTATATAAACAAATAGACAAAACCCCAATCCTTCTAGAAATGGCAAGGAACTTCCTTAAGAAAATAAAGGGCACATCTACAGCTAATATTGCATGTTGAAATATGAACAAACTCCCTTTATAATTATGAACAAAATAAGTATGCCTATCACCACTTCCAGTCAGCACTGTATGTACTGAAAAACGTGACCAAGAACAGAAAAACAAGAGAAAATAAAAAGATATAAAGATTGGAAAGGGAGAAATAGATTTTCATTATTTGCAGGCAATATTTGTATCTACCCAGCACCATCCCCACCAAAATCTGAAAATAAATTATTGAAATTAATAAAGTAATTTACCCAGGTTACCAGACACAAAATCAATAAACAAGTCAACTGTGTTTCCATACATAAGCAGCAATTAGAAAATAATAATCTTAGAAAATACTGAGCAATTGTAACCAAATTCCAGCAGAAACTTTTTAAAAAGAATTTTATATGGAAGCAGATATCCAAGAATAGCCAAGACACTTCTCAAAAACAACATGAAAGGACTTACCCTACTAAATATTAAGAGTTGTTACAAAAGTATGGTTGTTAAGATAGGTATTACATCACAGGAACAGACAAACAGATCAATCAATGAAACGGAAAAGAGAGCCAAGAAATAAACCCAGGTGTCCATGCATATGTAAGATAGCTGCATTCATTGGGAGGTGGGGGCAAGTCCAACATATGGACATGGGACAACTGGTTACATGGGAAAAAAGTGAAATCAGTTTCCTACCTCATGCCATGCATGAAAATAAATTCTTGGAATAAAGACTTAAATACAAAAAAGCCAAGCGAGAATATCTCTATGACCTTAGGGTTGGGAAGGCTTTCTTACAGAAGACTAAAAAAGAACTGATAATAAACAAAAGTATCAAGACAAGAAGATAACATTACAAATTTGTTTACCAAGATACCTTTCCTTTGAAGCTCTGTAATTGTACAATTGGATTCATTAATTTTATTGTGTCTGCTGCTGAAGATAATTTTATTTTAGGCTGCGCTGGGTCTTCTTGCTATTTGGGCTTTTCTCTAGTTGCAGCAAGTAGGGGCTACTTTCTAGTTGTGGTGCAGAGGCATATCACTGCAGAGCCTTCTCCTGTTGTCAAGCACGGGGTACACCGGCTTCAACAATTGTGGCACACAGGCTCAGTGGTTGAGTTCACCGGCTCTTGGGCACAGGCTCAAAAGCTGTGGTGCACAGGCTTAGCTGCTCTACAGCATTTGGGATCTTCCTGGACCAGGGATCAAACCTGTGTCTCCTGCACTGGCAGGCGAATTCTTTACCACTGAGCCACCAGGGAAGCTTTGAAGATAATTTTTTTAGAAAGACACCATAAGAGTGACAAAAACAGCTCACAACCTAGCTTGTACGGCTGATACCTTAAGTGACATCATCTTGGGCCTACATAGTTCCTCCAGTCTTTCTGCCGACCCTACCCAGGACTGTATGGGGTAAATCGCTCTCTGTTGTCAAGGGCTCAGCAGTTAATAGATACTGTTTAATAACCATTAGGATCAGGTGACCCCTAAACTGTTAGTCCCCTTAAACAAGGATGAAAACCTTAGCTGACATATTCCCAACCACTACAAGACCAATTAGCCGTTCATAAATCTTGACTTAGGAAGATGCATTTCCTGCTTTTACACACATACCTTCTACCTTCATATGCTACTTGCTGTGCTTAATTGCTCAGCCGTGTCCTCCTCTTTGTGACCCCATGGACTGAAGCCCACCAGGCTCCTCTGTCCATAGGGATTCTCCTGGCAAGACTGCTGGAGTGGGTAGCCATTCCCTTCTTCAGGAGATCTTCCCAACCCAGGGATCAAACCCAGGTCTCCCACATTGTGGGCAGATTCTTTACTGTCTGAGCCACCAGGGAGACCCAAGAATACTCAAGTGGGTAGCCTATCCATTTTCTAGGGAAATTTCCCAACCCATGAATTGAATCAGGGTCCCCTGCATTGCAGGTGGGTTCCTTATCAGCTGAGCTACCAGGGAAGCCCACATAGCTTCACACTGTAGGTTAACTATAAAACTGTCCCAGTGGCCCCTTGGCAGTGTGAAGTCCAGCTGCTAATGCTTCCTGATGGCTGTCTGTCTCATCCCAGCCTGTAAGTCACCCTATGATAAACTGACCCACTGATCATATGAACCTCTCTGCCTCGCCTTTTCAGTCTCAAGATGCCTTCTCAGTTCAGTAAGCACTTGTCATTCCTGCCATCCTCAAACAGAGCTACTTGCCACACTTACGCAACTTAAAAAAGGCATAGTGGTCAAATATATGTAAAGAATGTAGATAAGCAAGACAAACAATCCAATAAGAAAATGAAGATATATTTCACCAGAAAAATAAAAACTTTTGAAAAGATGTTTCATTTCTCTAACCAGAGAAATGCATAATCATAATGAAACACTATTTCAACATGCTACACACAGACAAAAATTAAATTTTCTGATGCTATCAGATGTTGGCAAGTATTTGGAGCAATAGGAACTCTGATACACTGCTGATAGAAGTATAAATTGCCAGTAGGAACGAAAAATGCCTTTACAATTTGGTATCACATTGTAAAACTGAACAGGTCTTTACCATATATTCCAGGAATTCAACCTCTTGTGCAAGTGCACCCACATATACACCAGATGTGTAGCAGCCAAATCTGATGCTTCCTGAATTACACAATGTCCACTGAGAGGGGAAAGGAAAAAAGTATAATGTGTGTGTGTTTAATTGCTAAGTTGTGTTCTTTCTCTTGTGACCCCAGGGACTGCCAGGTGCCTCTGTCCATGGGATCTCCCAGGCAAGGAAACTAGAGTGGGTTGCCATTTACTTCTCCTGGGGATTTCCCCCACCCAAGGATGGAACCCACATCTGCTTGGCAGGCAGATTCTTTACCAATGAGTCACCTGGGAAACCCCCTAGAGGTATGATACATTTTCACCATTTACTAATTGTAATTAGTAAATTATGTTATGTAATTACATTACGTAACAATATGGACGGATTTCAAAATAATGTTGGTTGAAAAAATCAGGTAAAACAAATACAAAAGGCATGAAGTCATTTCTATGCAGTTACACAACTGCATGGGAAGCAGCACACAGCTTGGCAATGGAAACATTCTATTTCTTAAACTGGAGAATGGGTTCATAAATGTTGGCTTTGCTTAATTTATATATGTTGTATAAGTTTTTGGTATGAAACACTTCGTTGTTGAGCTTTTAACCTCAGTAAAAAAGGGATGTTGAATAAACACAGCAAAATTGTATACAGTTACTACTTTGAGGTTTGGATAGCAACGGGGATTTTACTTATTCATTTCCGGACCATTTACAATTTTTACAATCAACAAGTGGTATGTCTGGGTCATGTACACATTGCTATATTCAAAATGGATAACCAAAGACCCATTGTATAGCCCATCGAACTGTACTTAATGTTATGTGCTAGCCTGGATGGGCAGGAGGGGGTGGTTGGAGAGAGAATGGATACATGTACATGTATCGCTGGGTCCCTTTCCTGCTCACCTGACACTACCACAGCATTGTTAATCCGCTACACACCAATACAGAGTAAAAAGTTTAAAGTCTGAAAAAAATACAAAACAAAAAGCAGTATGTCTGGGGGAGAAATGACGATAGAAATGAAAACAAGCTATATATAAATGAAAACAAACCATACATGTATATGTAAGAAAACAAACTATATATGTATATTATGAAAACAAACATCTTGGGCACATTAGGATGCCGGCTGGAACTGTTTTCAACTTTCAATTTCTCCAGGATGTCCTAAACTAAAACTATGCTTAGAATAGTCTGTGAGTTAAGGCTGTAACATATATCGAGAAAAATGTCCAACAAAACATTAAAAAAAAAAAAGTCTGTTTTTTACTGAAAGCGTGCATACTTTAATGGTCTCCTGGCTTCATCTAATTTTTATTGTACTTATTTGCCTTGGCCTACTTTGCTTTTCCATATTCAGTGCTTTTCCATATTTTGTACTGCAAACTGCCATAAATCCTTTCCGATGTAAATACCCTAAATACAAGACGCCTGCACTGCCTCAGGGCTCTCTTCCGCACCGTGCACGCGCATTAGCGCGCCGCGCGCCCTCCAGGACCCGGAACTTCCGCTCCCCCTTGGCGGCCAGTGCGGCGGCCGGGCGGGCCCTGTGACCGCGCCGCTCGGGTTCCACCTGAGCCCGGGCGGGAAAGACTTGTTCGCGCACGAGTCCGATGGACAGGGCGGCCCCGGGGGGCCCCGAGACGGCAGGACACTGCTGCCGGGCCGGACGCATTTCTCTCGGCGCTAGGGCCTTCGCGACCCTGCCCGCGACCTCAGCCCCAGGCCCGGGTGCCTTACTTGCCGCTCTCCACGCTGTAGCCGAGACGCGGCCCAGCAACGAAGCGGGGCCTAACGCAGCCATGGCATCCGCTCCCGCGGCGTCCGCAACGGCCTTCCCTAAGGCGTTAGCGGGTCGCACCGTCCCGGCACGCCCCGCGACTGGGGCGGGGCTGCGTGCGACCGGGGGCGGGGCCTGCGGGGGCGGGCCTCTCTCCGGTGTGGAGCTGGTATCTCTGCGGTCCGGACTGTTAGTCATTCAGTCGTGACCGACTCTGCGACCTCATGACCTGTAGCCCGCCAGGCTTCTCCGTCTATGGAATTCTCCAGACAAGAATACTGGAGTGGATTGCCATTCCCTTTTCCAAAAGCTAACGTGGGGCCAGGTGTGCCCGCCGGACGCCACCCCAGAAATCCGCTCTCCGGCCCTGGGCTGTCTGCAAGAAAAAGTGGAACAGCTCAGGCTTCTCTTGAAGAACGACCCGAACTACCCTGAACCCCATGCTGATGAAAACCTCAAATCGTGGGTGAATGTGGATCCCCCCCAAACGGAGGGCATGCCTTCGTCTGTTCATCTTAATCCGTTTGCTTCGCCTCAACTTGGGAGCTCGCTGTTCCAGGCCACAAAGATTGGGCAACTGCTTCTGTTTTGCTCGTGCAATAGGTTTCTTTCCCCTCAGTTCTCTCTCTGTTTTACATGTCTGCTTGTTCAGTGAACTCGCACCCACTTACCAGGTGGACTGCAAGATGCAGTTTGAATGCAGCGCCGAGCAGAAGGCTCTCATCTAACCCTGCAGGGAGGTAGAACTGTGCATCTGCGTTCCTGGTCCAGCAGTTCCAGTGATGTTCGCAGAACGTATGGCAGGGCAGGAGGCTTCATGGAACCTGCGGAAGTCTACACAGAATCACAGTGGAGTGCCTTTTTTTATTTTTTTTATTTTTTTATTTTTTAGCAAAGTTTTTGGCTTGCTCTTGGGCCCATTACTTTGCCAACAAAGGTTCGTCTAGTCAAGGCAATGTTTTTTCCAGTAGTCACGTATGGATGTGAGAGTTGGACTATAAACAAAGCTAAGGGCCAGAGAATTGATGCTTTTGAACTGTGGTGTTTTTGAGAGTCCCTTGGACTGCAAGACGATCCAACCAGTCCATCCTAAAGGAAATCAATCCTGAATATTCATTGGAAGGACTGATGGCTGGAGGTGAAACTCCAACACTTTGGCCACCTGATGTGAGGAATGGACTCATTTGAAAAGACCCTGATGCTGGGAAAGATTGAAGGCAGGAAGAGAAGGGGACGACAGAGGATGAGATGGTTGGATGGCATCACAGATTCAATGGACATGAGTTTGAGTAAGCTCCGGGAGTTGGTCATGGACAGGGAGGCCTGGCATGCTACAGTCCATGGGGTCACAAAGAGTGGACACGACTGAGTGACTGAACTGAATGGAACTGGGCCCTGGTAATGTCTGACCAAGTAACATCATGTGGCTGCAGAATCTGAGTTCTCTGAACCAGAGATATGTTTCTCCTAGATAAGGACTCTTTTCACCAGGAGGAAGTGGTATTTTCAGAAAGGCCCAAAGTCAAAACCCCAGCAGTTTTAACAAGTAGCTTGGTAGGTTGCACACACACCTTTTCACCCTTAGTTCTTATTTACAGCTTGATGATGAGTTCTGTGTGACCAACTTGATCAAGGAAAAAAACTCAAAGCTAGATTACAGAGGGCTTTGTTCAATATACTGACCAGCTGGCAAATGACTGCTTTGTTATTTTGAGCATTCTACATGTGCCTTGAGGAACAGCACAGACAAAACAAAAATAAATCCTCCCAGAGGGAAGGACTTTATCTTATACCCTGCCTGGAAGGAGATAGAACTTGAGATAAAGATATATATCATTTCATGGGCACTGAAATCAAGTGGTGACGGACTGGGAAAATATAAAGGTTTTGTGATACTTGTTTGGAATTAGGACATCTCCAAATGACATCAAAGCATAACATTTGGGTTCCACTGAATGCTCAAAAGAAGGATCCTGTCACAAAAGGGCTTTTAATTAGAACAAGATTCAGTTCAGTTGCTCAGTCATGTCCAACTCTTTGCTAGGCTTCCATGTCCATCACCAACCCTGGAGCTTCCTCAAACTCAGGTCCATACAGTCTGTGATGCCATCCCACCATCTAATCTTCTGTCATCCCCTTCTTCCACCTTCAATCTTTCCCAGCATCAGAGTGTTTTTCAAGGAGTTGGTTCTTCACATCAGGTAGTCAAAGTATTGGAGCTTCGGCATCAGTTCTTCTGATGAACACTCAGAACTGATCTCATTTAGAGTTGACTGGTTTGATCTCCTTGCAGTCCAAGGGACCCTCAAGAGCCTTCTCCGACACCACAGTTCAAAAGCATCAATTCTTCAGCACTGAGCTTTCTTTATGGTCCAACTTCACATCCATACATGACTGCTAGAAAAGCCAAAGCTTTGACTACAGAACAAGATTACTGTAGGTTATCTATTGCTGCCTAACATACCACCATTTTGTGGCTTAAAACAATAAACATCTATTCTCTCACCCCTTTTGTGCCTCCTAAACCCAGGATCTAGGGTGCCTCTGGCTCTAGGTATTAAATGAGATTGCAGTCAAGGTGTGAGCTGGGTTCGTGTATCACGTGGAGGCTTGACTAGGGGAGAATTGGCTCCCGAGCTCACCCACCTGATTATTGGCAGGTATTAGTTCTTGTGGTTTTTGGACTGAAGACCTTTCTCAGTTCTGTGCTACATGGGCTTCTCCAGAAGTCATCTTCCAACATGGCAGCTGAGTGTCCGTGAACAAGCAGAACAGTGGAGACTGCTGGAGATGGAAGGCACAGTCTAATTTCACCTCAGAAGTGACAACCTACCACTTTTGCTGAATTCTTGATTAGCAGTGAACCAGCAAACCCAGTGTATGTCAGAGAGAGGGGATTACACCAGGGGAGAATGCCAGCAGGTGGGGATCACTGAAGGTCTTTTTAGAGGCTGGTTACCACCACCACAACTCTGTAGGCATTGGTCAGTCTCTGCCCCTCACCACAGCTGTGCTTGTTTAGTGCATCCCTGACAAGGCAGCCACAGTGGCATGGAGACATGCCTGTAGTGTTAACATAGTTTCACCCTGGCCAAGTCTGATGGGCTAGCACCACTACTTGCAGAGACCAACCCAATCCTGATATAGTATGGAACAGCCTAAGTGGTGGCTCTGATTACAAGTGACTCTACTATAATGAATGAAGTGAAAGTTGCTCAGTTGTGTCAGACTCTTTGCTTAGTCCATGGAATTCTCCAGGCCAGAATACTGGTGTGGGTAGCCTTTCCCTTCTCCAGGGACTCTTCTCCACCCAGGGACTGAACCCAGGTCTCCTACATCTATAATGGAGGAGGTAGCAATTTGCTGTATAGGAATAAACAATTATTCTGGGTTTGGATTGTATGCCTGACCTGTGCTGCTTTTATGCACTTCACCTCACGTGTGGACTTACTGAATATCTTACATTCCATACACTTTATGTAGCCTCCCTTACAACATTGTTTCTCACCAAAGAACTCACTGATGATTATGGGTACAAAGGCCTGTGGGATAAACCAGCTTCATCACACATCCCATCAGCCCAGAAGCAACTGGTCTTGTGGGACAGCCCCATGTGAGAAAAATACAATTTGGGATCCTGTCCTAAAGGATCTGGCATATGCTTCGAATGAATTAAGTGTTCAGTGACAGCTCTCACGTTGACAGAGTAACAGTGTCCAAGGAGTAGCAGAGGGATTGCTACCTTGCAGTGACACCTGACAATTGTGGGAAGACACAGACTTCCATGCGTCAAGCATTCCTGCATATTATTGCTGAGCATGCCAACTGCAGCTTCATTGCCTGGCAGGGCAGTTTCTGTAGATGGTCACATGGGCGTCTAAGTAGGTCAAGGCAACCACAACATTACTACCATTTAACTGCTGCTCTCCTGGGGCAAAGAACTGGATTGTGTGCTGCTAGGTTCAAAATAGCCCTGGGTTGCTTTTCTCTAATAATTAGTGATGTTCAACATCTTTTCATGTGCTGTTTTGGTCCATCTATGTGTCTTCTTTGGAGAAGTGTCTGTTTAGATTTTGTGCCTGTTTTGGTTGGGTTATTTGTTGTTGTTGTTGTTTGGTTTTTTGATATTGAGCTGCATGAAGGAGGTGTTTTTATTTTTGGATATTAATCTTTTGTCAGTTGCTAGATTTGCAAATATTTTCTCCATTCTGAGTGTTGTATTTTTGTTTATGGTTTCCTCTGCTGTGCAAGTTTTTAATTAGATCCCATTGTTTTTATTTTCATTACTCGAGGAGGTGGGTCCAAAAAGATCCTCCTGCAATTTATGTCAGAGTGTTCTGCCTGTTTTTCTCCTAAGAGTTTTGTATTGTCTGGCCTTAAAAAAAAAAAAAAAAAACCTTAAAAAAATTCAGGTTTTTAATCATTTAAATTTGTTTTTGTGTATGGTGTGGTTCTAATTTCATTATTTTATATGTAACTGTTCAGTTTTCCTAGGACCACTAATTGAAGAGACTGCCTTTTCTTCATCGCATATTCTTGCCTCCTTTGTAACAGATAAGGTACCATAGGTACCTGGGTTTATCTTTGGACTTTCAAATCTATTTCATTGATCTATGTATTTTTGTGTCAGTACCATACTGTGTTGATTACTGTAGCTTTGTAGTATAGTCTGAAATCAGAGAGTCTGATTCCTCCAGCTCCATTTTTTTTTTTTTGTCAAGATTGGTTTGGCTATTCAGGGTCTTCTGTGTTTCCAGAAAAATCATAAGTGAAAATCAAAACTACAATGAGATATCACCTCACACTGATCAGAATGACCATCATAAAAAATTTGACAAACAATAAATACTGGAGAGGATGTGGAGAAAAGGAAACAATCGTACACTGACAGTGGGAATAGAAATTGGTACATCCACTATGAAGAATAGTATTGAGGTTACTTAAAAAAATAGAATTACCATGTGACCCAGCAATCCCACTCCTGGACACGTATCCAGAGAAAACCATAATTGGAAATGATAGGTGCACCCTCAATGTTCACTGCAGCACTATTTACAGTAGACAGGATGCGGAAGCAGCCTAAATGTCCATCAACAGAAGAATGGATAAAGGAGAAATGGTGTGCATACAATGGACTATTGCTCAAACATGAAAAGAACAATATAATGCACAGTGATGTCTACTCAATATAATGGCCTATATGAGAACAGAATCTAAAAAAAAAAATGAGTATATAACTGATTCACTTTGCTATACACATAAAACTAACACAACATTGAGTATCAACTCCAATAAAAAGTTTTGATTTTTGTTTTTTAAATGGCTTGGGTCTCAGCCCTGGATTCTTCTCCCTAAATGCAACCCAAAATGCTCGGTCACGGACCTGCACTGGGTGTACGCGTGCCATCTGGCCCTCCACATCGTTGTGGGAACTGAGGTTCTAGAACTGCTGTGAATGTGCCGACACTTTGGCCATGACTTTGCTGTAATCATGTTTCTTGTCTCTGACCCAGGAGTCTCCTGCCTTCAAACATCCATGGAACTGCAGCAGGCAAGATGGCAAGTAAGACAAGCACAGTCTCAGACCCTCACTGCTCATCATCCATCTCCATGATTCCAGGTTCTGCTGGTATGCCAGTTTTTGTGCCCAATGTGGAATATAAGGGGATAGAGTGTTTTCTCTGAGTTGGAAGTTTGGATTGCCAACTGGTCATTCTTAGCTCATCATGCCAAATAGATGGGAAAAAATGGACACAGTGGCAGATTTTATTTTCTTGGCTCCAAAATCACTGCAGATGGTGACTGCAGCCATGAAATTAAAAGACACTTGCTCCTTGGAAGGAAAGCTATGACAAACCTAGACAGCATATTAAAAAGCAGAGACATCCCTTTGCCCACAAAGGTCCATATAGTCAAAGCTATGGTTTTCCAGCAGTCATGTACAGATGTGAGAACTGGATCATAAATAAGGCTGAGTGCTGAAAAATTGATGCTTTCAAATGATGATGCTGGAGAAGACTCTTGAGAGTTCCTTGAACTGCAAGGATATCAAACCAGTCAGTCCTAAAGGAAATCAACCCTGAATATTCATTGGAAGGACTGATGCTGAAGTTGAAGCTCCAGCATTACAGCCATCTGATGCAAAGAGCTGACTCACTGGAAAAGACCCTGATTCTGGGGGAAGATTGAGGGCAGGAAGAGAAGGGGACAACAGAGAATGAGATGGTTGGATGGCATCACTGACTCAATGGAAATAAGTTTGAGCAAACTCCTGGAAGATAGTGGACAGGGAAGCCTGGCATGCTGCAGTCCATGGGGACACAAAGTCTGACATGACTTAGTGACTGATCAACTGGGTAGGGGTTAGAAGAAGTGGTTAAGGTGCTAGCTGTAGTAATGGGCCCTATGACAACAGGAGAGAAGGGGAGTAGGGACTGTCTAGAACTTGGAGAACCTCATCTCCTGGGTACCTGTTCACAATATCATGTTGAACTGTAAACATTAAGTAGACTACTGCAAGCATGTAGAGGCAAGATCACCCAAGTCTCAGACCACTGGGTAAAGAAATCTTATCAGTTGAGGTGCTGACTGAACAGAAAGTAAACAAGGAATGAGGCAGTAGTGACAGCTCATAACCTCAGGACCAGAAGCAGAACTGAGGGCTGTATTTACCATGGTTTTGCTTTGAAATTGGAGAGCTTTGGGACATAAAACATGTTGCTCCTCAAATCCTGCCCTTGAGATTATGCTTCAGCTGGTCTGTTGTGGAGCATCCATGGAATTCACCAAGGAAACTTGCAAAGCCCTGCTCTAGTTGTATTTTTTTCCTCACTGGCTCATGCATGTGCTTATACTGTTAATAACCTTTTCTCATTGTACGTTGCGAGGTGGTGATGAAGTCATAGTTTTCTCTGTGGCTGCACATTACTGAGGCAAGATCATTACAGAACCAGCAGAGAAATGGACAGAACACAAAGATCCTGGACCTGAAACTGGATGAGGGTGTTAACAGTATTAGGTTAGGAGGAAGCATTTGTAAAAATGTGTGAGTACAATATTTGTGATGCTGGAAAGGCAGAGGTGGACTGTAGTGGACATGGTGTGTTTTTCTATTTGGGCTCAGTCATCACACTCATTCCTGAATTCTGGCAGAACAAATGGTCCCATCTTCTGCTGGGGAAGCTGAGAAAGCCCAATATACTCACCTGGGTGGGTGACTGGCAGCTTGAGTGCTGGCACAGGACAGCCTGTTGATCACACATTCATGAGACTTTGAATCTGGAATGAGTGATGCAAAGAAGCAGATGTAATCCAGTTTTCAGAGGAATCCCTGCCAGCAGAAATATACACAAACCTCTAGCTCCTCTGGAGTGGGAACTTGGCTATAATTTTGGTCACCTCACTTCCTTGGTTTCTACCTGTTATCTAAGAGTGGTTTTCCAGTCTTTCTGTCAATTTTGTGAACTACCTATATTTTTCAATAAATTCTTTTCTGCTGAAGTTAAAAACAATGATTTTTGTTGTTTACAACCCAGAATTCTAACTGATGTACACTTTAATGAGATTCATTCTCTAAGAGTCAACTACACTGTTTCAGATGATCATTGCCCCACCCCTGCACTCTGAATTTGAAGGTGAATAGTGTATTTTCTCTGGTAAATCAGAAGTTAAATCTATTGGACTGGAAACCATGATCACTGATGTTTTAAAAACTGTATTAAAACAACAAACATCCAATCAACGAACCATGATCATAAGAGCAATTTTCCCTTAAAAACAATAGTATGATTATGAATAAGAATGCTTTGATAAACCCAGATTATTTAAACTCATAAGTGAAACTTCTTTTAGTTAAAAATAAGAAATGAAAAGAAATACAAGAAAAAAGTATGGTATTTTAAACTCAGGACCAAGGAATATGAAGATGAAAAATGTGTGTAGCAAAAATACAGGGTGAATAATGCATTTACATTTTCCAGTTATAATGCACTTGGTATATTATTGCTTACTCAATTTAAAAATTTTCATGTTTTTTAAAAAAACAATTATGGAGCATAATGAAATATGTTTTAACATATACAAATGATATAAATTATAAAAATAGTTCATAAAGGTATAAGTTACACAATCACACTGTCCTATAAAGTTAATTAACATAGTCTATCCAATTATAAATAAAAATATACCTCTAGTATTCTGAAAATAAGCGAGTATTTTAGCTGTTCCTCTAGATAGTCATTTGTTCATTTATTAGCAGCAGAGGCAATAACACAATGCTAAAAATAAACATGCATCAATTTTACAATACATATTTACAAAAGCCTTCTATCACAACTGGTAAATGCAAATAGACCTTCTATCTATCCTTAGTGCATTATTATTTTCACAAGTAAAACAGGAAAGGAAAATAGTGAATTTAATGCTATTCAGCACCTTGAGTAAAGTCAAGAGACTTAACATCTCCATATATCAAAACATTTGCATCTGTGTCACCAAACATGTAAAGTTAATATTTTGTTCCATGAATTACTATATTTACATTATTCTTTAGTTCAACAAATTTTAGCAATATTTAAAAATTATCTAAATTCATAAAAGTATTTCATAAATTTCAACATTTAATTATTATGTACATACAAGGAAGTCCATGAAAAAGTTAAAGAAATGTACTCAGAAAGTTCAAGCAACATTACCAAATTTAGCAAAATTCCATCCAAATCAAGGCAGAGGGCATTCAAACATTCAAAAAATCTCTAGATGCTACTAACATGAACATGAAAAGTTCCAGTAATAAAAGTCAATATGAGAAATAATGTTGAAATCACCTGTAGAAAATATATTTTAATAGGCATGACAGATGTTTACTAGCCACAGTAGTAATAACTTTTTATAGAAAACTTTTATAACATTGTCATATATGAACTACCTGGTTTGAGAGGGCAAAATAGTTGATTTCAAAAAATATATTTTAGCAGCCATAACTTTCCAGTTAAACATAGTAAAAGGTTAAAAGTAAAATTTATGACTAACTAAATAATACCCTCATACTAGAAAATTTTAAATCCCATGCTATTCTAGCAATGCAGTTCAGTTCAGTCACTAAGTTGTGTCTGACTCTTTGTGACCTGATGCACTACGGCACACCAGTCTTCCCTGTCTATCACCAACTCCCAGAGCTTCCCTGTCTAGCACATCGAGTCAATGATGCCATCCATCCATCTCAAACTCTGTCATCCCCTTCTCCTCCTCACTTCAATTTTCCTAGCATCAGGGTCTTTTCCAAGGAGTCAGCTTTTCACATGAGGCGGCCAAAATATTGGAGTTTCAGCTTCAACATCAGTCCTTCCAATGAACACCCAGGACTGATCTCCTTTAGGATGGACTGGTTGGATCTCCTTGCAGTCCAAGGGACTCTCAAGAGTCTTCTCCAACACCACATTTCAGAAGCATCCATTCTTCGGCACTCTGCTTTCTTTATTGTCCAACTCTCACATCCATACATGACTACTGGAAAAACCACAGCTTTGACTAGTGGACTTTTGTCAGCAAAGTAATGTCTCTGCTTTTTTAATACGCTGTCTAGATTGGTTATAGCTTTTCTTCCAAGGTGCAAGCATCTTTTACATGGCTGCAGTCACCATCTGCAGTGATTTTGGAGTGATTCTAGCAATAATGGCCTTTAATATGATGTGTCTGATGTAAAGATTGTGGAAAGCCAATAATAAAACAATCACACATACGTATGGGCTTAAAGTTTCACTGAAATACTTATGTAGCAAAATATATGAAAAAGTAATAGAAAAGTAAAAAGATGAAATTAAAAAATATTGCACAGGCACATTACCTAGAAAGTAAAGTTGATGTTTAAAAAGCTCTAAACATGGATGATATAAATTATCTTCCATATAAAAAGGTATAAATAATTCTTAGAACTTATCAGCATCTATAGTTTATTATAATAGATTATCTAAATCATTGTTGAATGAGGTAATTGTCAAGTCTCTACTAATGTTTTTAATTCTATTGGAAATATTTGAGGGCAGCAACCAGAAAGAATTTCTCTAAAAATATTTCTGAATCCAGAACAGCTATATGTGCAGCTCTGCCAATGAGTGAATCAGCTGTATTGGGCAATGCATTGATGACATTATATCGAACCAAGTTACAGTCCTTGCTTTGCAGAACCGGGCGAAGTAAGTTGTGGATCATTTCTGAATAGATCTGTCCTATGGGACAAATATAAAAAAGGAAAATCAGTTCACAAAAAGAACTGAAAAAAATTCTTCTCCAACTTTTATATAATTTAAAACATTTAGTTACATTATTTCCATTTAAAGCAGAAAAATATCTTTTAAAAGGATTTTTTGTTTGAATATAATTTTTGAGACTATTGTAGAGAAAATATAAATGATCACATTATCTAGCCAACTAAAATAACAAATTTATTATACACTGTTTTTGTCAACTTGATATTAATTAAAAATAATGAATATAATAAAGCAAATAGTTTTCTTCAACATGAAGTCTCTTAACGACTGTAAAGGAGCCATGATGGACATTCTGACAAGGCTAAATTTAAAACCTGAGTCTAGAGCACACACTTTAAAAAAGTTTCCACGGCAGTTAACATTATTCCACATATTTCCAAATTATTTTGAGAAAGAATAGTAACTTTCCATAATCAGAAAAACAATGTGAGTTGGCTCAAAGATCAAACAGAATTCTTTTTATTTTTTGGCTTGCAGGTTTATTTAATGCTTGGTTTTGCTTTTAATTCCAAAGTTGTGTTCCTTTATCTCTTTCTAGTTAATTCTTACAACGGATTTATTGAGAGCATGCAAAGCATAAATGATAAAGTTTACATACATATACACATAAAAGCACAAAGTGCCTTAAAAGGGGAATGACTGTTTTTAATGCTCATACATTACTTCATTATTAACAGATTAGTGCTAACATATATCCATCAAACATGAATTTTAGGGATGACGGTATTAAATTTCAGAAAGAGGAAGAATGTAGTCTGGAGGAATGATGAGAAGGGAATAGTAAACAGAAGTATATTTAGAGAAAGAAGAGAGAGAAGCGTTTAAAAGAGGGATTAATATCATACAGATTTACAAAAAAGGTTTAAAAAAATTTTTTTTAATTGAAGTATAATTGATTTTGGGACTTCCCTGGTGGCTCAGAGGTTAAAGTGTCTGCCTCTAATGCGGGAGACCCGGGTTCGATCCCTGGGTCGGGAAGATCCCCTGGAGAAGGAAATGGCAACCCACTCCAGTATTCTTGCTTGGAGAATCTCATGGACTGAGGAGCCTGGTGGGCTGCAGTCCATGGGGTCACAAAGAGTCGGACACGACTGAGTGACTTTACTTACTTACTTACTTATAATTGATTTACAGTATGGTATTAGTTTCAAGTATACATTGATTCTATATTTTCACAGCTAATATTCCATTTAAAGTTAGTATAAAATATTGCCTACATTCCCTCTACTGTATATTCTTGTGTCTTCTCCAGGAGACATAAGATACATGGGTTTGATCCCTGAGTTGGGAAGATCCCCTGGAGGAGGGATGGCAACCCACTCTAGTATTCTTGCCTGGAGAATCCCATGGACAGAGGAGCCTGGTGGGCTAGAGTCCATAGGGTTGTAAAGAGTGAGTTAGACACAACTGAAGAGACTTAGCATGCATGTATATTCTTATAGTTTGTTTTACACATAGTAGTTTGTATCTACCCATGTCTTGCCCCTCCCCCATCCTTCTCCCCAGTGGTAATCACTAGTTTGTTCTTTGTAGCTGTGAATTTGTTTCTTCTTTGTTATATTTAATCATTTATTTTTTAAGATTCCACATGTAAGTGATAACACATTGTATATTTATCTTTCTCTAACTTATTTCACTAAACATAATACTTCTAGGTCCATCCATGTTGTTACAAATGGCAATATTCCATTCTTTTAAATGGCTGAGTAATATTCCATTGTATATATGTATCACATCTTCTTTATCAATTCATCTGTTAATGGGCACAGGTTGCTTCCATATCTTGACTACTATAAACAATGCTGCTATGACTACTGGGTGCATATATCTTTTGGAATTAAGTGTTTCCTTTCTCTTTGGCAATATACCCAGAAGTGGAATTACTGGATCATATGGTAGTTCTATTTTTAATTTTTTGAAGAAACTCCATATTGTTTGCCACAATAGCTGAACCAGTTTACATTCCCATAACAAATGTACAAGGGTTCCCTTTTCTCCACATTCTCACCAACATTTGTTACTGTGATCTTGATTTGCATTTCCCTGATGATTAGCAATGTTGAGCAGCTTTTCATGTACCTGTTGGCCATCTGTATGTTTTCTTTGGAGAAATGTCTGTTCAGGTGTTCTGCCCATTTTATAAACAGTTTGTTTTTGTTTTTGATGTTGAGTTGTATGAGCTGTTTATATAATTTGGTTTACTGGTCATATCATTTGCAAGTATTTTTTCCCATTCAGCAGGTTTTTGTTTTTTTGATGGTTTCCTTTGCTGTGCATGAGAATTAACACTGAAAGTTTTATTTAGGTCTCATTTGTTTATTTTTGCTTTTTGGGTTCTTTACCACTAATGCCACTTAGGAAGCCCATTGAGAGGAGACAGATGCAAATACTGCTATGACTTGTGTCAAAGAGTGTTCTATTTTTTTTTTTGCCTATATTTTCTTATATGACTTTTATGGTTTCTGATCTTATATTTATATCTTTAATCCATTTTGAATTTAATTTTTTATATGTTGTGAGAAAATGTTCTATTTTCATCTTTTTACATGTAGCTGCCCAGTTTTTCCAGTACCACTTATTGAAGAGATGATCTTTTCCCCACTGTATGTCTTTGCCTCTTTTGTCACAGATTAGCTGACCATAGGTGTGTGGGTTTATGTCTGGGGACTCTATTCTGTTCCATTGATCTCTGTGGCTGTTTTTTGCCAGCACCATGGTGTTTTGATTACTGTAGTTTTATAGCATAGTCTGAGGTCAGGGAGTGTGACTGTTCAGCTTTGTTCTTTTTTTCCACAAGATTGCTTTGGTTATCTGGGATCTTTTTTGGTTCCATATAAATTTTAGGATTATTTGTTCTAGTTCTGTGAAAAATGTCACTGGTATGTTGATGAGGATCATTTTGAACCTGTAAATTGCCTGGGGGAGTATAGACATTTTAACAGTGTTAATTCTTCCAATCCATGGATATCTTTCCATTTCTTTCTATCATCTTCAACTTCCTTCATCAGTGTTTCATAGTTTTCAGAGTATAGGTCTTTCATTTCGTTGGTTAAGTTTATTCCTAGGGATTTTGTTTTTGATGCAATTTTAAACAAGACTGTTGCTTTCTCTTTCTTACAGTTCATTATCAGTGTATAGAAAAGCAAACTGTATCATGACATCTGCAAACATGACTTTTAATTTTTTTTCTGTCTGATCGCTATGAGTTTTGTTTTTCAGTTGCTCAGTCATGTCCAACTCTTTGCGACCCCATGCACTGCACCACGCCAGGCTTCTCTGTCCTTCATCATCTCCCGGAGCTTTCTCAAACTCATGTTCATTGAGTTGGTAATGCCATCCAACCATCTTGTCCCAGTCATCCCTTTCTCTGCCTTCAATCTTTCCCAGCATCAGGGTCTTTCCAAGTGAGTTGGCTCTTCGCATCAAGTGGCCAAACTCTTGGAGCTTCAGCCTCAACATCAGTCCCTACAATGAATATTCAGGATTGATGTCCTTTAGGATTGACTGGTTTGATCTCCTTGCAGTCCAAGGGACTCTCAAGAATTGTCTCCAACCCCACCATTCAAAAGCATCAATTCTTCAGCACTCAGCCTTCTTTATGGTCCAACTCTCACATCCATACATGACTACTGGAAAAACCATAGCTCTGACTACAGGGGTCTTTCATCTCATTGGTTAAGTTTATTCCTAGGGATTTTGTTTTGGATGCAATTTCAAACAGGACTGTTTTCTTGCTCTTTCTTTCTTACAGTTCATTATCAGTGTACAGAAAAGCAAATAGTATCATGACATCTGCAAGCAATAACAGTTTTACTTCTTCTCTTCTAGTCTAGATGACTTTTATTTCTTTTTCTGTCTCATTGCTATGAGGTGTTGTTTTTCAGTCGCTCAGTCATGTCCGACTCTTTGTCAGTAAAGTAATATCTCTACTTTTAAATGTGCTGTCTAGGTGTGTCATAGCTTTTCTTCCAAGGAGCAAGTATCTTTTAGTTTCATGGCTGTAGTGATTTGGAAGCCCAAGAAAATACAGTCTGTCAGTGTTTCCACTGTTTCCCCATCTATTTGCCATGAAGTGATAGGACCAGAGGCCATGATCTTAGTTTTCTGGACTTTCAATACTATTTGAATAAAAGTGGCAAGAGTGGATTTATTCCTCTTAGAGGAAATGCTTTTAGCTTTCAGCATTGAATATGAAGTTAGCGTTGGGTTTTGTTTCCCATAAATGGCCTTCATTATGTTGATATAGTTTCTTTATACTCACTGTGAAGAGTTTTCATCATGAATGGATGGTGAATTTTGTTACACTTTTTCAGCATCAATTGAGATGATGTGTTTTTTATTATTTGTTAATGTGATGTATCACATCAATTAATTGCAGATAATGAACTATCCTTGCATCCCTAGGATAAGTCCCACTTTTATGTGTGATCCCCTTAATACATTGTTGAATTTGGTTTGTTAATATTTTGTTGAGGATATTTGCTTCTATGTTCATCAATGATACTGGCTTGTAATTTTCCTTTTTTGTGGTGCCTTTGTCCAGTTTTGGTATCAGGGTGATGCTGGCTTTGTAGAATAATGTAAATCTTTCTTCACATTCAATTTTTAGAATAGTTTGAGGATAGCTATTACCTCTATTCAAACTTTTGGTAGAATTTACCAATGAATCTGTATGATCTTATACTTTTATTTGTTGGGAGGGGTTTTTTTTCTGATTAAATCCCACTGCTGGTAATTATGTTCATATTTTCTATTTCTGCCTGTTTCAGTCTGTGGAGATTTTACATTTCTAGAAATATATCAATTTCTTTTAGGTTGTCCTTTATTGGTGTATGATTGTTCACAGTCTCTTAGGATCTTTGTATTTTTGTGGTGTCAGATGTTGTAACTATTCTGCTTTCATTTCTCATTTTATTTGGTCCCCTCTTTTTTTCTTGACTAGTCTTCTTGCTGCCAACAAGTATAGTTACTTTACTCTTTGACTAAAAGTAAAGTATTGCCAAACATGCAGCATGACCTTTACTGCAACCACCAATCCCAAGAAACCAGAGGAAACTGAAGCACAAATTACTTCTGAAGCAGTAAAATGGAGAAGCATTTGTAATTATATGAAAAAGGGATTTCAAAAGAACAACTACTGTTTCACTGGCCAAAACATCTTACATGGCAGAAGAAAACAAATGAAGGAAAATGGAGAAAGGATAGCTGTTACTATCAGCAGGTGTAAAAGAAGTCAGAGGAAAGCAAGGACAAGAGAAAGGAGAAAGAACATGAATGCAAGAAAAATTTAGGAGAGACTCATATGTAGACATAACTCTCTTACATATTTCTAATTTACTTCATTACCTGACTGTTTGTCCTTCAAAGCTGTCTTGCACATTTCAATGCGGGCAGAAGATAAGGAACATAGCGATCTTGCAGAGATCCCACTAGTACAACATTTCTGAAGTAGTGAAGCCCTGTGAAGAAAAAAATACTGAGTTACAGTGCAACAATTAACTAGATTTTAAGTAACTTACTAGTATCATATTAAGTGACCATAAATGTACTTCCTCAGTAGTATCAAGTTTATGCCTTTTTAAGTACCTGATAAATTCCTTCTCCAAATTTCTAGGTATTCTCTACCAAAACCACCAGTTTCATTTATGTAGTTTATGTGCTGATATGAGAACTGTGTGTCTGCACTGAGAGAGGGCAAGGGTTGTGGTATGGGGGTAAGGGAGAAACTGGATAGGTGGACTGAAATTTTACCATAGTGTTCTTATTTCATAATCTTATTTCCAAAGGATATTCATCAATATTCAGAATTATTTCCCAAGGTAAAAAAAGTACTCTTCCATAAAAACAAAACACTCTGTACAAAATCATTTAAAGCTGACTTTTTACTTTAAGTTTGCATTTGACCCTTGCCCAATATTACTTATATTTTCTCCTTATTTAAGCATGATGTCAAGATGATAAATACTTTGAATTTTTAATAAAAAATTTTATGATCCATGCAATAGACTTTTTGTTAGGTCTATTTAAATTTTTTAATTTTTCAGTAAACTAGGTGAATTTAGGGCTTGTGCCCTTGGGATGCTTTGCTAAATAACTAATTTAAATAATGAAACTACATTCCTGACCACTTCAGTACTAGTGATGTTCTAATTTTACTATCCAGCTCAGATCAGTAAATACAAATTAAATTTTATGTGATTAATTAAATAAGGTACAAATAGATATTGGTTATAATTGGTTATTTTGTACATAAAATTTTGTTTTGGAATGTTCCAAAATAAAATTTTGATACTTTTTGTGCCCTGAAATTCAGATTCTTAGAGACAGTCAATTGTGGGGACTACTGTGGATCCAGAATATAAAAAGCCTTCATAGAAGCTCCCTGTCTTCCCCAGAATTTAAGGAGCCTAATGATGAGAGACACACAGCCAGGTGAAATGGTATATACCTGCTGTGCCAAATGTAAGGTCATCCCTTCTTTTTTCTATGAGAAGATACTACTATGTGGCCACTTGAATATATACAATTCTAGGAATGTAAGTGAAATAACAGAATGGCAATAGGAATTAACTCAGTTGCATAAACATTTTAAAAATTGTATTTTAGAAAGAAAAAATTTTCCCCTTTATTCTCACATTTCATGAGACAAATTCATTTCCTTCTGACATTATTTGAAACCAGTGTCTTCACTGGCACAACTCTGGGAATCATCTGTGTGAACTAAGCAGAGGTCTTTGAGCTGGCATACACTTACCCTTTGAGGTAATTTATGACTCCATGGGGCAGATGAGCATTTATATCTTTAACAAAACTGGTTTCTAGATCCCAGCTTCCATATGAGCACTTTTCTAAAAATGATTTTTCCTTCTCCTACCTTATGAGAGAAAGGTATTTCTCTAATCTATTTCAGATCTTCCTAGGGTACATACCCAGGGAGAATCAAGCCAAAAATGAATGAAGCCTTATTTTCTCTTACAAAAAGTTTGATTTGATCGATTGTTTGACAGTTGAGAAATGACTGTGTCAATTACATGTCATGGCACATTATTACCCACAAATTAAATGAGTTAAATGTATAGCTCTAAGTCTTTACATTTTTATAAAAATACAATTATAGTAAATGTATACTACCTCACATGCCAGAAAATATATCCCTTGCAACTATTTAAAATTATAGAAAATAGTTGTAGGTATCACTATAAAATTATACAAGGGGATACAAACTGTTTCAAAATTCTTTTAAGGGGTCAACAAGCCAAAAAATGTGAAAGCCACCATCCCATGGCACATCATTTTCACTTCTAACCCAGTTACCTTAGGTGCTGTGCTTCCTAAATCTTACGCTCTTAACTGAAACTTTATCCTGAGCTGCATGAAACCAGCCATGTAACAGCACAGGTGGCTTTTTCTATTACCTAACATGTGTGTCCTCTGTAAAGGATCCACACTGCACAGCCCCGGGGGCATCCCTCCCATCACATTGACAGGAATGATCTGCACAGCCTGTGGCAGCCTTGCTCAATAACGGTCATTCCTGTACTTTTCCTTAAAACACCAGCATCTTCTACATTTTTACCAGTATGCAAAATATTACATATCTCTCATGTTAAAAAGAGTCACTCACTCAACAAGTCTGTCCTTGGACTTTATGCTCCCCTCCAATTACCATCCCATTTATTGGCACTGTATTTCTATAGTTTATATTATAAAAATTATAGTCATTAAATTAAAATTTAAATATATTTTCCCAAATAGTCACTCTTTGCAGAGATTCTGCTGTGCTTCTACAGAAATAATGGCATTCGGGCTCAGAATCACTGCTTTAGATGATTTAGATCCCTAAGAGGAGTGTTGGTGTCTCCTAGGTTCAGGCAGCTCGGTGGAGTGGAAGTATGCAAACCAAGAAAAGAAGAGGAGGGGGTGTTCAAGAAACCCTTATGTTCTTTGATTCCATGACGATAAAATAAATACAAAGACACTAACATTGATATAAATACACAATACTATTGTATTTTAAAATGTGATTTCCAAGATAGCACTGTACTTTAAAAAAGCACCGTACTTTAAAAATACATTTTAAATTGAATTATTTTAATAACATGTTTTCAAAAACAATGTATTTATTACTGATAATGAGCATCCTGTATGTAAGGCCTGCTTTTTGCATTAGCCAAGTGAAACAGACTCTGGCCCCTTTTTTGAGTCTTTTGTTTCCATTCCTGTGCAGTGTTGGCTGGAGAGGGCAGAAGCTCAAACAGAAACATGGTCACCTCGAGGTGCAGTGCTGGTGGGAATCACCACAGCACTTCATCTGAGCAAAGTCCAGCTGATGGACACCACTTAGGGCTGTATTTGGGGAGCCTTGTACTGTAGGTTCATCCTCTGTGCACCTGCACTGACTTTACCTGCTCAAAGACAGCCTTGTCCACTGACCTTCATTCAGCCCAAGGTGACTAATTCTTGTTGAAAAGTTACCTCTAACTTGGTAAAGTAATACTCTTTTCCCATCTGTAGAATGAGACAGTTTAACTAGAAAAGTTTCTAAATATTTTAGCTGCTTTTCAGGATTGCCATGAAAAAGATAAAAAGTAAATGTTCAAAATTTTTCTGGACTATATAATTACATGATTTATGTATGAATGAACATTATAATAGTAAATTTCATTTTCATTATTTTAGTCTTCCTGATACTTTTGACTGCTCATTTGTTTTTTCTGAAAAATTTAATGAGCTTTAAAGCAATTCACTGGAGAATCCCCTGGATAGAGGAGCCTGGTGGGCTATAGTCCATTGGGTCATAGTCAGACACAACTGAAGCAACTTAGTACGCACGCACAAAGCAATTCATATTGACTCATCTGTTTATTCTCTGGATTTGACAAAAATAGCTGTTTTGAACTGGTGGCTTTGCACCTCAGGGAACATTTAGTAGTATCAAGAGACAATGCTGTTTCTCACAAGCAGGGGCTAGGACATGAGGGGCTAAGGTGTGTGTGCGCACCATTTATTGGGCGGAGACCAGGGATGCTGCTAAACATCCTACAATGCACAGGACAGACTGACAACAAAGAACATTCCGCCCAGAATATCCAAAGTGCTGAGAGGTTGAGAAATCCTGTGCTTTCTAAAGGCACATATTCTACACAATATTAAACTGTTCTTATTTTTACTCATTTATTTTAAACATATTTGAAAGAATTCATTTCTTAAAACGTGAGTTGATGCTGATGCTTTCCTATACTTTCAGAAACAAAATACAAATGTTAATTACAAATCAAGTCATGCTGCTGCTACTGCTGCTGCTGCTAAGTCGCTTCAGTCATGTCCGACTCTGTGCAACCCCATAGATGGCAGCTCACCAGGCTCCCCTGTCCCTGGGATTCTCCAGGCAAGAACACTGGAGTGGGTTGCCATTTCCTTCTCTAGTACATGAAAGTGAAAAGTGAAAGTGAAGTCACTCAGTCGTGTCCAACTCTTAGCGACCCACAGACTGCAGCCTACCAGGCTCCTCTGTCCATGGGATTTTCCAGGCAAGAGTACTGGAGTAGGGTGCCATACCTATCATTAAATGTCTCTGTAACCTGCTGTAAGAAAAAATTATTTTGTGCCAAAGTGGTACTGCAAGAGACTTCTTTAATTGTTATATTTATTTGTCAGAATTCAACAGCTGGTAAAGAGAGTCTAAGCAGATGTATTTAGGAAGATCTTAAAATAAGGACATTTTGTTTCTGAAATTCTAACAATGGATAGTTTGTTCTTTGGCTATTTTTGAGGCCTCATCATGGAACGCTGGGAGCACCTCGACCCTTCTTTCTCTGTGATCCTGACCATTCAGTACCGCTGTCACCTAATCTACAGTTTACCTTCCACATTGCTCTAGTTCTAGCTTTTGATTAAGGAAAGTTATTACCCAATGATATGTTGCAGAGATAAAAAAGACTGTTTCAAAATGAAGACCCACGGGGGAAGCCTTGCTTAAATAAAAAAGGGAAGAGGGTAGGAGTCTGATTTTGCTTTAGACAGGTGATTTTAGGCTTTCTCAAAAGAACAGGAAACTGGCCATTCAGAAGAAACAGAAGCAATAATTGGACCAAGGCATCCGAGACTTTGTATTTAGCTTTAGCAAAGTAAAGTATAACAGAACAGTTATCACCAGGGCTCCTGTTTAAAAATACCTGAGAATGGCATACTGGCTAAGTAAATCAGTTAAGTAAGTGCTGCTCTATGTTTTCCTATTTTATTAATATTTACTTAAAGTTTCTGACGTGACCCCATTTATTTCTATCTTGTGAATAAAGAATTATATGTACATATACAGGTGTAGAGGTCTCCTAGGAATTGACTACTCATATTTCACTGAGACGATCAAAAAAAAAAGGGGACCATAGCTTGGAGACACTTGCTCCAACTCCTATGACAATATTATAAGTTAAAATCAATTAATGAATATTTGTTGATATTTAAAACTAAAATTAGAAAAACCTTCTCAAACTCTTGAAAAGCACAATTCCTGGCTTAGCATGCCTGCTCTGGTCATGCGGGCTGGTACTGGCTGGTGCACAGCGGCAGGTGCTAGGCTGCTTCACATGTCTGTGTCTCAGCCACAAAGGGGGCAATGGGGCTCCAACGTCACAAAGTTAAACACATTCACAGGTATGACATGCTATGACAGGTATGACTTTAATTAAGTCATTTGAATAATTTTATAGCTAGCAATACTGACAGTTCTGCCAAAAAAAACTCCCCAAACAGATTTATAAATCCATATAAATCCACTGTGGATTTATAAATCCATTATTTTAGTTCAGGCACCTCTTAATTTAGAGGTGTTTTTACTAATTAATATTTACTGAGTTTTGTATTATTCAGAATGCTGATTATTTTACATGAATTATCTTGTTTAACCTTTAACAGTCTTGTGAGAAAGACAGTATTATTCCCATTGTACCACTGGAAAAACTGAGTGTTATTTAGATTAAGTAAACTTGTCAGTGTTTCTGCTAAAACTAGTATCTACGTGTGCTTTCAAAGTCTGGCTCCTAAACAGTGCTGGTAGAACCAGAGGGGAGATGAAAGTCCTGCCACACATTATAAGGCAAATAATAAATCAGTAACTTGTAAGCAAAATTATAACTAATTCTTAGAAAAGAATTCAAGTGCAAAAGATCTATTCAGATCTACAAATAATTATAAAGTAATGTAAATATCTTTTCAGAGGGGAATGCCATAGATTACAGAATGTTTATAGTAAAATTTTACAGTTATACTCTCTCTCATTTTTTCTTATGTTGCTATTATTGTTCTTGTTTTCGCTAAGTTGTGTCTGATTCTTTTGCGACCCCATGGACCGAGACCACCAGGCTCTTCTATCTATGGGATTTCTCAAGCAAAAACACTAGAGTGGGTTACCATTTTCTTCTTGAGGGGATCTTCCCAACACAGGGATTGTACTCGCATCTTCTGCACTGCAGCCAGATTCTTTACTGCTGAGCCACAGGGGAAGCCCTGCTATTATTACTATTGCTAATACATGTTACTTTGTAAAATGCAGTATAAGTACACAGACCCCAGGGAACATTTACATTCAGTTTTGCCTTTCATATATTTCTTATCCTGTTCCATCACTTCATGACAAATAGAAGGAGAAAAAACAGAAGCAGTGACAGACTTTATTTTCTTGAGCTCGAAAATCACTGTGGATGGTGAATGCAGCCATGAAATTAAAAGACTTGCTCCTTGGAAGGAAAGCTATGACAAACCTAGACAGTGTATTAAAAAGCAGAGCCAATAAAGGTCCATACAATTAAAGCTATGGTTTTTCCATTAGTCATGTACTGATGTGAGAGCTGGACCATAAAGAACACTGAGTGCCAAAGAATTGATACTTTTGAACTGCGGTGCTGGAGAAAACTCTCTTGAGAGTCCCTTGGACAGCAAGGAGATCAAACCAGTCAACCAACCCTGAATATTCACTAGAAGGACTGACGCTGAAGCTCCAATACTTTGGCCACCTGAGCCAACTCATTGGAAAAGACTCTGATGCTAGGAAAGATCGAAGGTCAAAGGAGAAGTGGGCAGGAGAGGATGAGACGGGTAGAGAGAACAACCGTCTCAATGGACATGAATTTGAGCAAACACCTCAGGAGACAGTAGAGGACAGAGGAGCCTGGCATGTTTTAGTCCATGGGGTCACAAAGAGTCAGACCCAGCTTAGTGACTGAACAACAACAAACCTTGTCAGCAGCAGTAATGCAAACTCCATAGCTATATACAATGGTTCCAGTCAATCTAAGCTTTTCTCACATGAGAACCATGTGATCCTGTAGGAATATCTTGGGATTTTGTGAATCAAGCATATATTTCTGTACACTGTGAATAACTCATTACTTTGTACCCTTAGAAACAAAATCATAAAACTTCACCTAAAAAAGAACCTTTCTTTCACGGTTTCTAATGACCAATAACACATGAAATAACCATTTCCAATTATCTTCCTCATATTCATAACAGTATTTAAGGCAGAATCCTGAAAAGGATAAAGCAAGATTCAATGAAGTGGGCTGTATTCAATGACTAAATCTGCCTGGTGTTCATATCAGATGTTTCAAGAGCAGGAGGAGGACATGGTGATGAAAAATAGATTTAAAAGGCTAGGGTTTAAGTTTACTAGTTTAAGTTACTTAAGAAACATGAGTTTGATTTTCAGTTTACAACATTTGACCTGCTTTTGGATACTGAACTTAACATTGAAAAGATCACTGATTCAATGGCTTTGTAGTGAACAGCTACTGGGAAGAACTATGCTAAGTGGTTCCTGAGGGTACTGTAAGTAGCATTGAGGGCACATGTGGGGGGGTGGGTGGGAAAGGGTTGTCATGACAGATCCTACTCAGGGAAAAAAGGCCAAGAGACATAAAGATGACTGACATGAGATAAGCTGTAGTGAGTATAATAAAAGAGGTTCATATGTAACATTAGAGCAGCTCACAGATGACACAACTCGGGATGTGGTAAATACAAAGAAGGAGGATCCACCACAGATGACACTGAGATGTTTCACACCAAGTCATCCAGAGGACAAGTACCATTTAGAAAAGGTTGAAAGAAGAGGAAGCAGCAGAAGAAAACACGTTCAATTTCAGACACACTTAGTTTGAAATGTAAGCACAGACATCTAGCAGGTAAATGGGGACTGGAATGAGGGCTGTCCAGAGAAAGAAGACTCAGGATATGAAGGTATATACTGGGTACTAGTCGTGCGTGACTCTCTGCGACTCCATAGACTTTAGGCCACCAAGCTCCTCTGCCCATGGAATTCTCAAAGCAAGAATACTGGAATGGGTTGCCATTCCCTTCTCCAGGGGATTTTCCTAACCCAGGGATTGAACTTGGGTCTCCTGCATTGCTGACCGATTTTTCACCAGGTGAGCCACCAGGGAAGGAACATTAAATCAGACAGGGCATCAAGGAAAGCTCTGGATAGGTGATGGTGTGGAGTATAATTTCAGAGAATGAAGAGGCTTATTTCTGCAAAGATGTGCAGTCACAGGGAGGAATGGTGATAGAAAAAGCGCAAACGTGGGAAGCACAAACATGTATGACGTGACTACAGCAAAGGATGAGTGTGCTCAAAGAAGACAGGATATTACAGTGACAGAATGAAAAACTGGCTGAAATTTCAGGGTAGAGTGTAGCCACGTGTGGTTTCACAGTGGAGTGGAATGGAATGTTACTAGAGTTGAGAAAGGCTCTTTTAACCCTTGATAAACCATTTAAAGAGCCGCTTATGGAATTACCAAATTGATGCCAGGATTAAACATATTAAGATCCTGAAAATATCTTTTCCTAAAGCATAACTGTGCAGTAAATATTTGTCAATGAACTCCTATCAAAGTTCTCAATGACCATGCAAGGAGGGACCAGGCAGGAGGTCATCATAACTTAAGAGGGCAGTGCAGCCTGGGTGGGATAAGCCTCACAGGAAGCAGTTTCATGTGACGGTGGAGGAATAACTGCTGTGCTGGGATGGAGAGCAAGAGGACGCGCTCCCCTTTCAGGTGGGCCTCAGTAACAAGAAATCAGAAGTCCAGCTGCTTCTACAACAAAGGTGGTACAGTGTGGCCTGTGTGATCTGGACTGCTGCCTTTTCACTTTTTTCATAAATAAAATTTGTTTGAAACGCAGCCACACTCATCAGCTCATGTGCTGACTAATAGCTGTTTTTGTGCTACAATGCTATGTTGAGTCGTTAAAACTGAGACCCCACGGACTACAAGCCAAAATGTGTACTGTCCAGCCCTTCAGCAAAAAAGTACGCCACTCCTCTGCTAGGTCACCAGGGGGAGCAGGGAGCTGGAGACTGCAGGCTGGGGAACTTTCTGCCGGAAGCAGAGATCACGGTCTGTGCAGAAGACACAGATGAATGCAGTCTGTTCTCCACAAGTGGAGATTTCAAAGGACACAGTGGAAAGAGCGTGCTGGGAACACACGAGCATGAGGACAAGCCAGGGAGAGACGAAAGGTCAGAGGTGAGGTCACCTAGAGAGAGTGAGACTGGATGGGGAAAGACCAGCTGGGGACTTCTGGGAGTGAAATACAGAATATTCATGCAAGCTAGGGAATATATTTAATAACTAGTTAGTGCCTCCTGATAGCTCAGGTGGTAAAGAATCTGCCTGCAATGCAGGAGACCCTGGTTTGATGCCTGGTGAGGAAGATCCGCTGAAGAAGGGATCACTCCAGTATTCTCGGGCTTCCCTAGTGGCTGGTGAGGAAGATCCGCTGAAGAAGGGACCACTCCAGTATTCTCGGGCTTCCCTTGTGGCTCAGCTGGTAAAGAATCCACCTGCAATGTGGGAGGCTTGAGTTCAGTCCCTGGGTTGGGAAGATCTCCTGGAGAAGGAAAAGGCTACCCACTCCAGTATTCTGGCCTGGAAAATTCCATGGACTATATAGTCCGTGGGATCACAAAGAGTCAATACAACTGAGCGACTTTCACTTTCTTTCACTTAATGAGAGATGACTAACCAGATTCATCCAGTCGCCGGAATTTGTAGAAGGAAAAGCTACTAATAGTTTCAAAGTGAAAGTGTTACTTGCGTACTCGTGTCTGACTCTTTGTGACCCCATAAACTGTAGCTTCTCTCCATGGAATACTCCAGGCAAGAATACTGGAATGAGTTGCCATTCCCTTCTCCAGGGGATCTACCTCACCCAGGGATCAAACCCAGGTCTCATGCACTGCAGGCAGATTCTTTACCATCCGAGTCACTGGGGAAGCCCTGAGAATACTGGAGTGGGTAGCCATCAGTTTCTCACATTTTCCAGAAATACTTATAATAATAAAATAAAAAAATATGTGGCAGTTTAAAACAAGGGCTGAAGATTGGGGTTGGGGGCACCTGGAAGCACATGAACCTAGTGCAAAAACTGACTAACTCATGGTATGAATTATAAATGCTAAAATTTTTAGGATAATCTCAGGCTAGCTGTGTAACGCACAAGAAATAAATACAATCATATAAAAAATTAAATCATGCTATCAATTGTTTGATTTTGTGAGTCGATTTCATTAAGAAATTACAACCAATTGCTAGTTTTTTAATCACCAGAAACAGTTAACTTATTTGCTAAAGGTTTACTTTAAAAGAGGTTTTCAAGTGCATGTTTTTAAAACTGTTACTATATACTTACCTGCTTTATTACTAAGCTTGTATAAGAAAGTTTGGCGAGGGTCTGAATGATCACGACACGTCAATTGTAAAAGAGAACCTGATTTTTTCCATTTCTGCATAAACCACAGACCTAGAAATTTATTAATGGTATGAGATATTTGAGAGTTATAAACTGGAAAATATAGTACCATATAACAAGGTTATTAATTTTAATATACATATTTCACTTTAAAATGATATTCCTCGAATTAGCATTTTGTTGGTGAATAAAAAATGTATTTGCAAAATATTTCCATTTTCTAATAATAAACAAACACAAACACACTGAGGTTAACAATGGGTTAATGGTTGACAGAGGCTTGCTACTTCTATCTCATTCAGTAATTAAACAAGTAATGGTCTCTTTAGAACAAATTTGGGGATATTACACCTTTAGATATACTTGTTCAAATTAAGATGAAGTGAAGGGGGATAAAACTTCAAACATGGTCATAGCTCCACATGCCTGAGCACCAAGGCTTTACAGCAACCACAGCTCAGTCCTGGGATGAGCAATTAGATGATGTTTTCTAATAACACTGATTATAATTAAATTTTCATATTTAATTGTATTTCTTTACATTACCAGTTTCTCGTATTTATTTTAAACTATTTATCTATTTATTTTTGGCTGTGCTGGGTCTTTGATGCTGTGCACGAGCTCTCTATGGTTGCGGCTGGTGAGGGGTACTTTCGGTTGAGGCATGCAGGCACTACAGCGTGGGCTCAGTAGCTGTGGCACATGGGTTTAGTGGCATGTGGGATCTTCCTGGACCAGGGATCGAACAGGTGTGCCTTGCATTGGCAGGGGGACTCTTAACCACCAGATCATCACGGAAGTCCAGTTTCCTGTATTTAAGTGCATCTTCCCCTTAAGTAAAACCTCAATCATCCTGGAGTTGGTTTTTAAGACTACAGACTATTCTTTCTACTTTTGTTAATTCTAACATTACTGAGGTGAACAAGGAAGAGGGAAAAACCTTTCAATTGATTAAAGCTGCTAACTCCAATCCTATCTGGGGAAAAGTTTAGTGAAGGAATAAATTTAAAGGAAATAAATTTAAAGTACTGCATCTTATTCATGCTGGATTCTACTTTATATTATTTATATGTTTCATTTTTTTTTCTCTTGCCCTCTTCTGAAATTGTAAAAATCTAGATCAAGCCAGATTTTGAAAACCAACCTTCAAAATGAGATTCAAATGAAAATGTTGTGGTTTATCTGTCAATGAAAGAAGTAGAGGAGAAAACAGAAATAAGAGTCTCAAGGCTTGATGAAAGAAAGTCAGGATGAAACCTAATTTATTCTTTCAATGAGGATCAACTGACTATACTAGAAAAGCCATTTAAAAATTCTAAGGGAAAAACAAAGCCAAATAAGCGTAAATCAAGTACAAGATCTTTCTCAATAAGAATATTTATTCTAATAAAAATTGAGGTCTTAATTTTTATTTTAATTTCTTTAAAAAGTTTAGAAGTTATTTTCTTATAATATCCCTTTACTATTATCAAATAAAAATCAGAGTTAACATTCTATATAAAATATTTTATTAACTTTATAACATGTTAATTACAGATATTTGTTACCTGTTCAACTAATAGAATAACAGAATAATCTGTTTATAATACTAACATTTACTGAAAATAAATGCATAGTGAAAACAAGAGAAAAAAATGCTCCTGTGGCTTGACAAATATCTCAATAGGATGTCATTTTCTGAAATGAGTTTTATCAGCTTATTTCTTGTGCATGATTAAATACAAAAATAGCTGCATCTTTTGTTTCATGAAATTCTAAGTATGTGACAAACTGGCTCTAAAATAAACATCAGAAAATATTAAATTTGGATTTAAATCTCCCCAGGCCATATTTTTTATACTGAACAATAAAAGTTCTTACCTGTATTAACAAGAGCACTGCTATTGTAGAGTGTACCAAGGTGAGGTCAGAAAGTGAAAGAAAGGTATGAAGCCTGCTGAGGTAATATTTAAACCGTGGTCTTGTAAGCACTGAACGGATTATTAAATTGCCCAACGAATGTCCAATAAAGCTATAAGAGAAAAAAAATGACATTTCTCCCATAGCATTAGTTTTAAAAACAAAAGTCAAAGCTGCTGCCACTACAAAGAGATGTGAAATACTAAGAATATAAAATTTTCAAATACATTTTAGAACTATGATGTGATACTCTGAAATGATGTAATTACATTTTGAAGGAAAAAAATGCAAGAATGTAGCAGAAAATTCCTATGATTATATAATTTAAATATTTAATCTATATAAAAAGATATTACTTACCAGAAAATTTTTACTCCTAGTTTGCAACTGCTTAGAAATACATTTAAAAAGTAATAATACATTGACTACATGATAAATTTTCCTTTTTAAGTATACACAGCAATTACAATAAACTGTGGAAAATTCTGAAAGAGATGGGAATACCAGATCACCTGACTTGCCTCTTGAGAAATCTGTATGCAGGTCTGGAAGCAACAGTTAGAACTGGACATGGAACAACAGACTGGTTCCAAATAGGAAAAGGAGTACGTCAAGGCTGTAATTGTCACCCTGTTTATTTAAGTTATATGCAGAGTACATCATGAGAAATGCTGGGCTGGAGGAAGCACAAGCTGGAATCAAGATTTCCAGGAGAAATATCAATAACCTCAGATATGCAGATACCACCACCCTTATGGCAGAAAGTGAAGAACTAAAGAGTCTCTTGATGCAAATCAAAGAGGAGAGTGAAAATATTGGCTTAAAGCTCAACATTCAGAAAACGAAGATCATGGCATCTGGTCCCATCACTTCATGGGAAATAGATGGGGAAACAGTAGAAACAGTGTCAGACTTTATGTTTTGGGGGGCTCCAAAATCACTGCAGATGGTGACTGCAGCCATGAAATTAAAAGACACTTACTCCTTGGAAGGAAAGTTATGACCAACCTAGATAGCATATTAAAAAGCAAGACATTACTTTGTCAACAAAGGTCCATCTGGTCAAGGCTATGGGTTTTCCAGTGGTCATGTATGGATGTGAGAGTTGGAGTATAAAGAAAGCTGAGTGCAGTAGAATTGATGCTTTTGAACTGTGATGTTAGACTCTTGAGAGTCCCTTGGACTGCAAGGATTCGAAAGGAGATCAGTCTTGGGTGTTCATTGGAAGGACTGATGTTGAAGCTGAAACTCCAATACTTTGGCCACCTGATGCGAAGAGCTGACTCATTTGAAAAGACCCTGATGCTGGGAAAGATTGAGGGTAGGAGGAGAAGGGGATGACAGATGGCTGGATGGCATCACCGACTCGATGGACATGAGTTTGGGTGGACTCCGGAAGTTGGTGATGGACAGGGAGGCCTGGCATGCTGCGATTCATGAGGTCACAAAGAGTCGGACACGACTGAGTGACTGAACTGAACTGAACTGAAGTCATGATTTAAAACAAAATAATGAAATCGTATCAGTGAGGATGATTTAGGAGACATTACATCCCCATTTCTCTTATTTTGGGTCCACACTCCACATTAGGGGAGTTCTTTGACTGAAAGCATTTCAAGACACATGAAATATACATGCATTTTCCTACTTAAGTATAAGATTATACCAAAATAACAACTAATACAGAGGTTTTCATCTTTACTAAGGAATAGCTTAAATCAAAACAGCCTTTTCTGCTTCCCATTATTTTACAATAGACAGTACATGAATCCCTGGGGACAATTAACAGTGAAAGAAGAGAGCCTGAGAGCTGTCTCAGCAACAGTTTGTAGACAACGACTAGGGAGGTGCTGACAAACTTCCTGAAGCTGGGAAGGCAAGTCTGATATCAAATGGTTCTCAATCAGCTAGATCAAGCTTCTGGATTTTATGGCTCACTATAACTGACAATCTAATCTAAAAGAGGCACACTCCTGTGGATGCATTAAAAAAAACTGCAACAACAGACTTACTTTCGCATCATAAAACAACAAATTATTATTAATTTGTACAGATGACTACAGAAAACTTAGCAAACAAATGAAAATCCATAAATGACAAAAATAATTAGAAACAAATCTCTTCTCCTCCACTCCCGACAACATACTCACATTTCCCACCATATTTTAACAGAAACATTTTTTTAAAATGACTTCAGATGAAAACCTGCTTCTCTCTGCTCTTTGTCCCTACTCTATACTAACTGGAAATGGACTGAACAAAGGCCTATAGTATAAAGAGCTAGCCTCCTCCTCTGACCTACCTGGGATATGACAACCATCAGCTTATTCTACTCTTTTTTGAGTCAAGAAGATTACTTTTAGTTTTTTCTTTATTTCTTACTGGAATGGAAGAAACAATCACTTTTCTCTCTCTCATTTCTACTCACAACATGTGATTAAAGAATGAGACATACTGGTTTCATCATCATCTCTTGCGTGGGTACTCTCAAAGTATAGTCATGACACTGAAAATATTCTTACAGTTTCATTTCTTTACATATATCTCCCTACAACTTTTCTTTTTGAGAGCAGTTTTATTGAGATATAATTCATATACCATACAATTCACCCACTAAAAGTGTACAATTCAATGGTTTTTAGTGTATTTACAGAGTAGTGCAGCATCATTCTAAAAAATTTTAGAACATTCCACCACCTTTAAAGGAAACCCTACATTCTTTACTTATCATAAGCCCCCATCTCCTTCTCTCAGTCCTAAGTAATCACTGACCAACTTCTCTCTCTATAATTCTGCCAATTCTGGGCAATTCGCATAAACAGAATTATACAATATGTAGTATTTCCCTAAAATCTTTTAATTTTTTCTCTTTATATTAATTTGAATTGCTGTCTACTATATTTTAGAATAGGACAAAAAATTTCCAGACTGTGTGTAATTTTTCTATAATTCATAAAGACATAAAAGTAAGTTACGTAAATTAGAAAAGTTACCTTATTTTTGAGACTGTTAAACTATATATCTGAATATATTGTATTATCTCATCCAGAAGGCGATCAGTCATGCTATCAAAACAGCAAAAGTGTCATTCTAAACAAAAGCAAAATATACACATTATATACACAGGAAAAACTGAATATAAACATTACCTTTAATTTGGGTACTGAAAACATGGTTGAAGACCAGTTTTTTTTAGAGAAGTTAGTGAATGTAATATTCATTATACTAAAATGAACAAGCAGTGAATTTCCAGGAAAAAAGGCTCAGTTTTCTCATTAATACCTTGTTTAGACTAATTGTTTAACCCACTAACAGAACTGAACATAAGGTTATTTAAAATGGTTTAATTATTTAATGAACTATTTGCATAGAAATGTGAAATACTAGAAATTTTGCATATGTAAAGAGCTCAAAAACTGAGTTATAAATTGTTTCAAATTCCTTAGGATATGCATGAATGTTAAATTTTATAGAAATCAGAAAAATTATTTCTACTACTATAGACATTTTGCAGTAAGCAATATTTAGGTAGAAACTGGTAGAAACATGTATGCTTTCACTGAAAACACTGCCATACTGTACCTGATTTCTTTCAGACATAAGAAAATCAATTCTTTCCCCAGGCAGCCCAAGTTCAATGTAAGTTTTTACTAATCGGAGATCTGCACTGTTACCTAGAAAATGAAGAAAATGAAAATTCTGTCTAAAGGCCAAGATAATGCAAAAGCTGCAGCACACATCCTCACAGGCTGTTAACCATTTTGAGGATAAGTGGAGCACCTAAGTCAGCTGTGAAGAGACAAGGCCCTGTGCACCAGAACCCACTGTGTTCTTGTCACGGCTGATCACCATCAGCAGACAATGTCCGCCAACAGCCTATGTCTTCAGAGGTCTGGGTGTACGATACTTTCAACCCCTCACGCCCACTCCAGCTCCCCCTATGTCTGTCCCACGGTCAGCACATGCTGTGTTGACCACTGGCAATGGCGGCTGTGAGTGACCAACTGACCAACTCGTCACCATCACTCTCTGCATGAGCATTTAACCAAACTTGAGTGCATTTTCGATTTAATCTGTTGACTTTTTCTTTGGCAGTCTAGGTCAGACAAATAGAAATAAAAATCTATTTAAATAATCTAAAGTAGTTTAATTACTAACTTAAAAGATATATATAAATATAAAATATTTATAACAGCTATCATACATAAATATAAATAATTAGTATATACATATATAATACATAAATATAAATAATTAGTACCTTTAAAAATTAGTTTAGTGGCTTTTCAGTTAATTCTTTTGGCTTACTCAGGAATATATACATATTATCAATTGCTGAATTTTTTATTTTATCCCTCTTTTTAGCTATGTCATGAACAGGCAGAATTAACTGTTTTATTCCTGGTTTTTAAAAGAAATGTCTCTAGCATCTCACTACTAGGTATATGAGCTGTAAGTATATATGCTTAATTACATTAATGAATTAGACTAGTGCTATTTCAGGCTTAAAGTTTGATGCTTACTTGTCATAACTGGAAATGAATATTGAATTTTATATTACTTGATTTACTAATATAGTATATTTTATTAATAAATTTCTTTATATTTACCTATCTTTGCATTGTGGGAATTAAATTCTATTTGCTGTAGCTACTTTAATATATTGATTCATTTGCTGGAGGGTTTTGGGAGACATTTAATCAATTAACTAATTCATTTTTCTACAATGTTACTAGAGTCTTATTAAGTATATTTATGTTAAATTAGATTACTCCACTTTTTTTTTGGAGTGTCAGTGTTACATCTTTTTCAGATTTAATAACAAGGTTAGGTTAACTTCAAGGAATAAAATAGGCTCCATTTTATCTTTTTTCCTATTATTCTGGACCAATTTCTATAACATGGGATAGTGTTTTCTTGGAAATTTCAAAGAGGACTATATCAGAGATTCTATTAAGCCAAGAAAATTTTTTGGAGGATAATTCTTTGAAAATTTTATTTGGGGAAGGAAAGCGGTTAGTATTTGAGGTATTTTATTTCTTGGGTTGCAGTTTTTTTTTTTTAATTAAAAATATCCAATTTAGTGAGAATTTACTAGTTTAAGACCTGTGGTGGCTCGACAGTGAAGAGTCTGCCTGCAGTGAGGGAGACCAGAGTTGGATCCCTGTGTTGGGAAGACTCCCTGGAGAAGGAAATGGCAACCCACTCCAGTATTCTGGCCTGGAGAATCCCATGGGCAGAGGAGCCTGGCAGGAGTCTATGGAGTCTGTGAAGTCACAAAGAATCAGACACGACTGGGAGACTTCACTTTAGCATTTTTATAATCCATAAAATCTTTTGTTACTTTGTTATTACAGAATCACATTATAACACAGCCCACTCCAGTATTCTTGCCTGGAAAATCCCATGGACAGAGGAGCCTGGCAGGCTACAGTCCATGGGGTCGCAAAGAGTCGGACACGACTGAGCGACTTCACTTGACTTGACTCTGCTAGTCTAGAGATATCTGGTATCTTCTAATGCAGTTCCTAACCAAGAAAAATAGGCTGCTGAGTAACCAAAATAGCTGTCTTAAAATTAGAGCAAGTAAAAACAGTCATTAAGAATTTAAATTATACTCTAATTAATTAGTGACTCTTTTATTCTTAGGTATTGATTTTTCTTATCCATAAAGTTTAAAGCACCAAGCTAGACAGAAGCAGAAAGACAACCAAAGGGAGACAAAATGATTGCCATGAGTGACAGCTGATGAAAATAACAGTAAGAGAGCAGACAGAAAAACCCTAAGTTAATATGAGCAAAATGTCGGCATGTGGATATCAATTCCAAGGAAAATTTGCTTTAAAAAAAATCTAATATTATACTCAGCAAAATTAAACATACCTCTGTTTTATAATATATTTAAGATTATAATTAACATTAGCAATTTAGAAATCTTTCTTCAGGTCCATGATTAAATAGAACGAAACGAGATCTACTAGGAAAAGAAGATATTGAGTTGGTATGGGTTATATCCACAGATGTTACACACCGTCTAGGCCGTGCACACAGACAATGAGATGCACTCCATTTTCACAATGGTCCTCCTCCTCCTCCTCCACGCAAAAATAAGGGACTGAGGATGCCAGCAGAGGAACATCCTGTACATGAACCCGGGGAGTTTAAGTTGCTTCAATTCATCTTTTGCCTGAAGGAAGCTAAAGCAAAATGTTATAAAAGATATTCTTTACTAAGTATTACATTCAGTTTTTAGAACCAAGAAGATAATCTGCTGAATTTAGAGAACTACAGAAAAGGAAACCCAGAAATACTTGATTTTAAAATAATGAAATATGTTGGATCACCTAAATGATTTAGAAATTAAGACAGTGATTTTCTTTACTAGGGCTTCCCTGGTGGCTCAGCTGATAAAGAATCTGCCTGCAATGCAGGAGACCTGGGTTCAATCCCTGTTTTTTAGTACATACTCTGATCAAATACAATGAGTAATTATACCCTGGCATCACTTAAAAATATTCTTTTAAATTTGAAATCCACTAGAAAATATGAGGAATGGAGTTATGCTTTTTACAGAACTTTATATTGTATGCATAGAAAAGCTGGGACAAGTACTGCAAAGAGTAGCAGTATGATGCTGATCCTGTGACCAAATCTTACCCTCCTTGCTCCTTTTTGTGCTATATGTGCTTAGTCACTCAGTCATGTCCAACTCTTTGCAACCCTATGGACTGTAGCCTGCCAGACTCCTCTGTCCATGAGGACTCTCCAGGCAAGAACAGTGGAGTGGGTTGCCATGCCCTCCTCCAGGGGAACTTCCTGACCCAAGTTTTGAACCAGGGTCTCCTGCATTGCAGGCAAATTCTTTACCAGCTGAGCTACCTGGGAAGTCCCTTGCTCCCTTTCAATCTTACATAAATGGGAAAAAAAGGCACTATTCTACACAGTGTACTGGTGAAAATGGCAGGTATTAATATTTAGTAGATTAAGTTATTTGTATTTTTCTCTAAAAATATCAGTAAGAAGGAATAGCACTAAGGGAGGATATGATTAAATAAAATTGGCACAAACATATCTATTCAACTTGGGGATTGAGAACATGAAAAATTATGAACTAAATTAATATTATATCATTTGGGCTGATGAAAGTAAAACTCAAGTAAGCGCTGAACACTAAACTGAGGGGGACACACTGGGTGAAGAATACTGTTTTCATGTTTGATTCAGGAAGAGACTGAGCGGCCAGGAGGTGGAACAACCTCCAACTTCCTAGCACATCTGTCCTTGTTTAGTCACTTTGTGTCTAGTTCTTTGCAACCCCATGGACTATAGCCTGCCAGGCTCCTCTGTCCATGAGATTTCTCAGGGAAGAATACTGGAGGGGTTTGCCATTTCCTTCTCTAGGGGATCTTCTGGACCCAAGGATTGAACCTGTGTCTCCTGCATTGGCAGGTGGATTCTTCACTGCTGAGCACCCAGGGAAGCACCCTCCTAGCACATTGTAATTCTTCAGTAGGCTCTTCTCACCTGGTTCAAAATTGGGAATGGAGTATGTCAAGGCTATATATTGTCATCCTGCTTATTTAGCTTCTATGCTGAGTACAACATGCAAAATGCCGGGCTGGATGAGGCACAAGCTGGAATTAAGATTGCCGGGAGAAATATCAATATCCTCAGATATGCAGATGACATCACCCTTACAGCAGAAAGTGAAGAGGAACTAAAAAGCCTCTTGATGAAGGCGAAAGAAAGTGAAAAAACTGGCTTAAAACTCAACATTCGAAAAACTAAGATCATGGCATCCAGTCCCATGACTTCAAAGCAAACAGATGGGGAAACAATGAAAACAGTGACAGACTTTATTTTATTGGGCTCCAAAATCACTGCATATGGTGGCTGCAGCCATGAAATTAAAAGATGCTTGCTCCTTGGAAGAAAAAATATGACAAATCTAGACAGCAATATTAAGAAGCAAAGACATCACTTTGCCGACTAAGGTCTGTAAAGTCATATATGGCTGTGAGAATTGGACCATAAAGAAGGCTAAGCACTGAAGAATTGATGCTTTCCAACTGTAGTGCTGGAGAAGATTCTTGAGAGTCCCTTCCAAGAGGTGAAATCAATCAATCCTAAAGGAAATCAACCCTGAATATTCCTTGGAGGACTAATGCTGAAGCTGAAGCTCCGTACTGAGGCCACCTGATGGGAAGAGCCAACTCACTGGAAAATAACCTGAAGCTGGCAAAGATTGAAGGCGAGAGAAGGGGACGACAGAGGATGAGATGGTTGGAATGGCATCACCTACTCAATGTACATGAGTTTGAGCAAACTCTGGAAGATCACGAAGGACAGGGAAACCTGGCGTGGTGTAGTCTGTGGGGTCACAAAGAGTTGGACATGGCTGAGTGACTGAATAATAACAAATTCTCATCTCAGTGGGTTCACTAGCTGTAGGCTCCATGGATCTCACTTATGTGCACACATCAGAATAATCTGGGAACTTAAAAACGTACAGTAGCCAAACCTAGACATTTACTCTAGGGATTATAATTCCATCTGGAGTAAGGTAGTAGACAACTGTGCCATACTAGTAAATCTATCCCATCTTCAAATTTTTCTGTATTTTTTAACTGGACCATTAAATCTCAATTCTGGAACCACTGACTTAGCTGAGGCAATCTGTGTCTGGTAGGTTGACGAAGTTTCTAGTAATTATCTAATATTGTCCTTAATTGTTAGATGTCCTTATAAAACCTAACTTCTGTCTGGGAGTAAATGGGGGAGAAATGATGGGGAAAAAAGGGTTTTAACCTAACTATTCCACACTTTTACCACACAACTACCGATGAAAAAGTTATATCAGGGATGTGTAGCCTATAGAACAGGACAATCATACAAGAACCTACAGGTCTGTCTCAGGCAGCATACTGAATTCACTTCTCCATTTTGGACAGCTAATCAAAGAAATACTTTCTGTATCACAGAAGTCAGAGAACGTGAAATATGCATGTTTCCAGAGAAAGATATACACATGTTCCCTCTCTGGCAGCACATGCCATTGCGCTCCACTACTTACGCTTGTATCTGAGGCTTTGGCGAGTTCTCATACCAGGACAGCGATGAGGGGCAGCTGTGGGAGGCGCTGCTTGGCTGCTTGGTGACAGCATCACACCTACTCTTAGAAGAGTACTTGACGCCACAAGGGGACTTCGTGGTGCAGACGGGAAGGACAGACAGCCGGAAGTACAGACAGTAGGCACGGTGATGCCGTCCCTCAGATAGTCGCCGGCCAGTCTTTCAGACTTGGCAAGTCTTTCTTCTCCCAGGTCAGCTCCATCTGCACAGTGAGCATCTCCTGCGGCCTCCAGAGCTGAGTAATCTGCCTCCTCATAATACCCATTTTGAACCATTTGTTGATCCTGCTCTTCCTCTTCCTCATCTTTATCCTGATCCTGCTGAGGACTACTCATTTCTTTTCCAGAAGTTTCTTTCTGAGGGCTAACTGAATGGCTGTAGCTAATAGCGCATATGTCAGAAACATCCGTATTGCTTTGACAACCAAAATAATTTTCCACAAGGCCTTGCTTTACCATATCAGGACTGGCTGAAAAAGCATCACCCGTACCCAGGTAAGTTTCATCTTTAACTGCAGGGGCTTCTGAACACATTTGTTTCAGATTTAATGCATTGCTGTTTTTTCTTTTCACCGTTCTATCTTCACTGCTATCTGCCCTGGTGGAAACGGAACCTGAAATGACACAAGGCGTGCCTGAACAAGCCAGTTCTGAACTTAATGGAACTGTGGTTCCTACAGAGTCACTGGATTTATCAGGACTCTGGGAGTCTTTACACACAGTGTCCAAGTTAGGTTTGGAGCTGCAACTATTTTTCACATCACTGGAAGTATCTTCATCTGAAAAAACAAATTGTAAAGGGTCTTTAGTGCTTGAATTTAAGGAATGTATTTCTATAGTTTCATTGTCCGAATGCCCTGAAAATATGACACTCTGCTGCTGCAAAATAATACTTGACTTTTTCCTATCATCACATTTTGGCACATCAGTTGTTCCTAGATTTAACACAGTTTTGCTATCACTTAGGTGGCATTCAGATACAGCAGATTTCTTAGGATTTTCATCAGGTGACAGCTCATCATCAGAAGGCAGAGAATTTATGGAGGTTAAGGATGACTGGATCTCACTGAAAGCACTTGTACTCTCAGTACAGTGACGCCTAGTGAAAACTTTACATTACAGTCAGGCTTCATCAAAAGCTGAGGAAATAACCTTTCACTGATGTAAAGACCTTGCCCTGGTACAGTTTCAAAGACTATGTCAGGGTTTGGATGTGCTGCAACAGAGCTTGGTTCACTTTCCACACCTGAGTCTGAGAACCGAGATGAGGCACACGTGGCACTAATGTCTGGTAACTTAATGGCGTCTCCACTCACTACAAGGTGGTATTCTCTTGTAGAAGTAGGTTGATTATTTCTTAACTTAGCTAACGATTCTCCGACAGAACGACACTTAGCTTCCTGCAAAGCTTCCTTTTCAAGTGTTATTTCCATAGGTTTAGATTTACCGTTAGAGTCTAAGGACTCAAAGTTGGGCAGTTGTAAATTATCCACAAATATTTCATCTTGTTGAAGCTCTGTCCAAGGTCCTATTTTAACAGTTACTTTCTCTCCACTAAAACAGTCTTTATTACACGGCTTAACTTCAATTGTCCTAACTTCTGAAGTGGGGGCAGACTGACAATCATGGCAATCGTCTGATGAGCTTCTGGATGCCACACTGTGTTCCACTTGTGCAATTTCACTATCATCCTGGGAGATACCAAGTTTACCTGAAATGGACAAATTTGCACAAAGATTTAGGCTGCCAGAGTTCAAAGGATCAAACAGATCTGGTTGCATATTTTCAATATCTGGAGACTTTTGTTCAGTTCTTTCTGTATTAGCTGGCAAATAGCTAGCTTCCTTTTGACTTGTCTGTCTGATGTAGGTCTTTGGATCAAAATTATATCCATATACTGTGGGGTCCAGACCTTCCTTCTGACTATGTGTAGGGTTGCCTTCAAAGTTTTTAAAGAGATCATTTGATGCTGTACTTTTCAAGCATTTGTAGCCTACCAAAACCACCAAATCCTTAGAGTTCTGTTTTATTAATTTTTTTGTGTTTTCAGGTTTCATTGTTTTCATGAGCTTAGTAACCTTAACCTTGGATTTATTTGATTCTTCATTCTTTCCTTTCAAGACTTTGTTAGCTGCTTTTCACCTTCTGTAGACCAAAAACTGGAGGTCCCAGCAGGTCTGACTTTCAACTCTGGGCTGGAAAGTCCAGCTAGAGCGTTTTCTTCAGTCTCACATTTATCCATTCTACTGGACTCTGATCTCTGAAGACTCTGAATTCCCATCCAGGGTGCATCTAAGTCTTTTATCCAAAGAAAAAGAAATTCAGATTTAAGACAAGGTGTAAGAACTTATATGATTAAGACTACTTTTTCTGACTATAACTTTCTAATATCCTCAAAAATAAATAAAACTGGAGGTGGAAAAAAGTCCCACATTAAGGAATGGCTTTATGTATAGTAGGTAGAATATACTGCCAATGACACATAGCTTACATATTATAGTTAGATTACACTTACCTTCAGTAACTGAATCTAAATACCTATCTTCAAAGATAATAGGTAACGAATTGAGATCTCCATCTAATTCACTACATTCAATAGGCAGGGGTGGGAGAGAGCTGCAGAAGGAAGTGTTTTTGATAGCGGTGCACATCTGGAGATGACTCTGAGCACTGAAAAACATGCCTCACATCAGACAGCAACCAAGATCAGCACACCAGCTCCACCTCACAGCCCCCCAGGCACCGCCCCCTCATCAGTCGTGTGCACCCCACCACTCCAGACACAAGCTCCTGACAAAGGAGTTCCCTGCTCAGAGATAAGAACTGCTACAATGAAAATTATTGACTTATAAAAATTATGGTTTACTTACAAATGTTATTTCAAAGTGATTTATCTGTACTGAATATATGCACTTCCTAATTAGCTGAGAACATCATAGAAGAGAAAGACCAAAAGCTCAAATGCCTACTAATGCTTTGATCATAATGTTGAAGAAAAATGTTCCATTCCTACTGCTTACTTAACACATACTGATAAACACAACAGCTATTTTTAAAAAGGTATATACTTTTCTAATATAAAAGTTTTTAAAAAAACTTTTTCTTATGAAAAATTCCCTAAAACAAATCAAAGTACACAGATATAGCACAATAATCCCATCAGCTTCAACAATGAGCATTTTCCCTCTTCTTTGTCTGGACCTCCATTCACACACCCTATGATTATTTACAGTTCTCTTTTGTGGTACAGTTCATAGGCACTGAAACAAATACACCTTAGCTGTATGGTTCTGATAAATGGACACACAATCAGAACATCTCCACCTGTCTAATGTCATCCCAGGCAAACTCTCAGCCCAAGTCAACACCAAGACAACCACTGTCCTGATGTTTACTTCACCTTAGTTTTATGTGTTCCAGAACTTCATATAAACAGAATCATATATAATTTATTCTTTTATATCTCATTTCTTTTCACTCACTCAGCATAATGTCCTCAAAATATTCTTTAAAGCCAAAGAAAACCAGATCTAAAAGTACTCAGTAGAGAAAAAGGAAGGCATCTACTCTGGATATTTGAATTATAAATCTTTTACATAACGGCAAGAAGTGCCAGTCAGACTACTTTTGAGAACCTGCAATACATAATTGTAACTGTAAGAGATTCTGACCTGTGAAAATAAAGATACAACTAGATGACCAAATGGAAGGCTGGAGCCAGGGCCTTGTGGGACTCCCTAGGGTGGGTAGATCTCATGTGTGGGATGGGATAATAGTGCAATGTGATCCTTTACGGAAGGCAGGGGTCTTTCATGAAGCAATTCACAAGATTAAACACATTGGATTAAACAAGAGATTTCTGAACTTCAAATTCTCATTTCTTTTGCTGTAAATATTGTATATTCTGCCATGATAAATTCTGAGATGATATCTTATATAAAAGGAAGCAAAATCATTTAAACTTGGATTTGTGCTACTCACTGAAGTTCCTGGTATGCAATGGCAGCTTCTCTTGGATGTTCAAAACAAAAGAAGGCCTCAGAAAACCTGCGCACCTGAAAAATTCCAAAAGGGAGTATGAATAACATGGCGCATCTAACAAGTCAATGAGGTTTCAGGTGGTAGGAAGAAAAGCACCCTCCGCAAGGGCCCCCATAACCACCCCATGAAGATTAACCTCTCTCCTCAGTGTTGCCAAACCTCTGTACGTTGGTACTTACTGCATGAGTTAAAAGAACGAGCGGAATGCAGAGTAAGAAACTCCAGCTTACATTATGGATTCACCATTCATCCTTCTTGAAGATGGGGATTCTGTCCCTCACACCAAGAAGAGTGCCCAGCACACGAAAAAATGGTAGGACCACCTAGCTCCTGCTCCATGCTGTGTGCCAGGCAGCCCAGGACACGTCAGGTGAGCTGACTGGCAGACTTACTGACACTGTGACCTCAGGCATTTCACCTTGGAAGCCTCAATGACTTGCTTTCAATTACACTTAATACTTAGTCTACATATGGGTTTATTGTGAACAGTAAGCATAATTATGTGTTTGATATTTCTTTTTTAACCTGGAAGGTATATGTAACTATAAGCTATGACAATTACCATTGTAGCATTCACCACATTTTTCCTTAAAATAATTGTTTATGTGAATTGTCTTCCCTCTTAATGTGTGATATTCTTTAGAGTAGGCGCTATGTTTGGGATGATCTTTGCTATCTATCTAAAATATATCTTGGTATGTTATAAAAGCAAGTGCTTTGTAAATAATGGTCAAATCTAGTTGAGTATTTCTTCCATTATATTCGTATTTTGACCTTTTCATTTCTAATTATTCAAAGGCTTTGTCAGCTATGGACAGCAATTGAAGCACCAGTAAGGGCACGGAAAATATAGTTTGTTTGAAGGGTACATGGAAGAGAGAGAAATCAGATTATAGCTAGGAATTACATTATATTGAAACTTTTTTCTAAAGGGAAAGAAGACTTGAGGTTCTTTGGTTTTAAATACACAATGAATTGGAGAAATGTTTTATTCATCATCAAGATACAGCCAGTTGAGTTTCTGATTTCCTCAGCCTGTCTCCCTGAGTTGGTGAGACAGGATCTACAGAGGGAAAAGGGTAAGCATGAGGCATTTGTGAGGGAAGGATGTAACTGTGTCTTCACCTTCAAATGCTGCACCTGCTCTTTTTGCTCTCCAACACTAGTGGAGAGATAAGGAAAAACATCTGCCTGCCTGTCAGAGAGGTTTTCCTGAGGGCTATAAAGTGTGAAGAAATCCAGCCTGAAGTGATCTGTGGCTGCAGCTGGGCCTGCCTTCTCAGATTCCTACGATAAGAGCCATCATTTCTGGAGGGCAGCCACTCTTGTAAGCTCCATGCTAAGCACTTTACTTTTTTATTCTTTGATTTAAACCATATGAAAACCCTATGAAGTGAATATATTTTCATTTAACAACTAAGAAAACAGGCAGAAAGAAGTTAATTCCTTGGCCAAGACAACAGAGCTGGCCTGTGATACACCTGGGATTCAAATAAGGGCTTGAGAAAAAGTGTTGTCTTGTGCTCCAACCACTGAGCTCTTCCTTTCTGCATTCAGTTCAGTTCAGTCACTCAGTTGTGTCTGACTCTTTGCGACCCCATGAATCACAGAACGCCAGGCCTCCCTGTCCATCACCAACTCCTGGAGTTCATTCAGATTCACGTCCATTGAGTCAGTGATGCCATCCAGCCATCTCATCCTGTCGTCCCCTTCTCCTACTGCCCCCAATCCCTCCCAGCATCAGGGTCTTTTCCAATGAGTCAACTCTTCACAGGAGGTGGCCAAAGTATTGGAGCTTCAGCTTTAGCATCATTCCTTCCAAAGAAATCCCAGGGCCGATCTCCTTCAGAATGGACTGGTTGGATCTCCTTGCAGTCCAAGGGACTCTCAAGAGTCTTCTCCAACACCACAGTTCAAAAGCATCAATTCTTCGGTGCTCAGACTTCTTCAAAGTCCAACTCTCACATCCACACATGACTACTGGAAAAACCATAGCCTTAACTAGACGGACCTTAGTTGGCAAAATAATGTCTCTGCTTTTGAATATGCTATCTAGGTGGGTCATAACTTTTCTTCCAAGGAGTAAGCGTCTTTTAATTTCATGGCTGCAGTCACCATCTGCAGTGATTTTGGAGCCCAAAAAAATAAAGTCTGACACTGTTTCCATTGTTTCCCCATCTATTTCCCATGAAGTGATGGGACCAGATGCCATGATCTTCGTTTTCTGAATGTTGAGCTTTAAGCCAACTTTTTCACTCTCCTCCTTCACTTTCATCAAGAGGCTTTTGAGTTCCTCTTCACTTTCTGCCATAAGGGTGGTGTCATCTGCATATCTGAGGTTATTGATATTTCTCCCGGCAATCTTAATTCCAGCTTCTGTTTCTTCCAGTCCAGCATTTCTCATGATGTATTCTGCATATAAGGTAAATAAGCAGGGTGACAATATACAGCCTTGACACACTCCTTTTCCTATTTGGAACCAGTCTGTTGTTCCATGTCCAGTTCTAACTGTTGCTTCCTGACCTGCATATAGATTTCTCAAGAGGCAGGTTAGGTGATCTGGTATTCTCATCTCTTTCAGAATTTTCCACAGTTTGTGGTGATCCACACAGTCAAAGGCATTGGCACAATCAATAAAGCAGAAATAGATGTTTTTCTGGAACTCTCTTGCTTTTTCCATGATCCAGCGGATGTTGGCAATTTGATCTCTGGTTCCTCTGCATTTTCTAAAACCAGCTTGAACATCTGGAAGTTCACGGTTCACATATTGCTTAAGTCTGGCTTGGAGAATATTGAGCATTACTTTACTAGCATGTGAGATGAGTGCAATTGTGTGGTAGTTTGAGCATTCTTTGGCATTGCCTTTCTTTGAGATTGGAATGAAAACTGACCTTTTCCAGTCCTGTGGCCACTGCTGAGTTTTCCAAATTTGCTGGCATATTGAGTGCATCACTTTCACAGCATCATCTTTCAGGATTTGAAATAACTCAACTGGAATGCCATCACCTCCACCAACTTTGTTCATAGTGATGCTTTCTAAGGCCCACTTGACTTCACATTCCAGGATGTCTGACTCTAGATGAGTGATCATACCATCGTGATTATCTGGGTCGTGAAGATCTTTTTTGTACAGTTGTTCTGTGTATTCTTGCCACCTCTTCTTAATATCTTCTGCTTCTGTTAGGTCCATACCATTTCTGTCCTTTATCGAGTCCATCTTTGCATGAAATGTTCCCTTGGTATCTCTAATTTTCTTGAAGAGATCTCTAGTCTTTCCCATTCTGTTGTTTTCCTCTGTTTTTTTTTTTTTTTGCATTGATCACTGAGGAAGGCTTTCTTATCTCTTCTCGTTATTCTTTGGAACTCTGCATTCAGATGCTTTTATCTTTCCTTTCCTCCTTTGCTTTTCGCTTCTCTTCTTTTCACAGCTATTTGTAAGGCCTCCCCAGACAGCCATTTTGCTCCAGAAAGTCTCTTCTTTCCTTTCCTCTCTGATCCCAGATGGAAGTTCTGGTCTAAACTTTCTCCTGCCCTGATTTTCATGCAGTGGCAACACGTGATGAATAAGGCTGGTGACTATACTGAGGCCATGACTAAGGCATCACTGCCACCTGACAGCAACACAGCTTAGTTATGGGCAAAAGGCATTCATAGAAAAAATGTTAAATTTACGAATTCAAACTCAGGATATGAGTAATAGATATTAAATGCTCTGGTATACATAGTTGTAGGCGTCCCAGGTGGCCCTAGCGGTAAAGAACCCACCTGCCAACGTGGGAGACATTAGAGATACAGGTTTGATCCCTGGGTCAGGAAGATCCCCTGGAGGAGGGCATGGCAACCCACTTCAGTATTCTTGCCTGGAGAATCCTATGGGTAGAGGAGGCTGGTGGGCTACAGTCCGTGGGGTCACAAAGAGTCGGACACAACTAAAGTGACTTAGCACACATGCATAATTGTAGAACAAGTTTTGAGTATGTACCCTAATTTTAAAGAATCTACTCATTTGGAAACATCAACTAGTCAAAATGTAACCAGGAAGTTAAAAAAAAAAATAGCCTTCAAGGGTTCAAAATGGGTGCTTAAATTAAATGTTTATCTGTGTTCATCCTAATATGTTGCTTAAAGTGCTAAATAATGTTTATTATGATAATTTTAACTAGTATTTGTTATGAGTTTAACTATGTTTATTATAGTATTAAAATTAATTATAAAGTAAATTATTTTATTAAATATCATTTAATAAATAATTAAATGCTGCTGCTAAGTCGCTTCAGTCGTGACCGACTCTGTGCGACCCCATAGACGGCAGCCCACCAGGCTCTGCCGTCCCTGGGATTCTCCAGGCAAGAACACTGGAGTGGGCTGCCATTTCCTTCTCCAGTGCATGAAAGGGAAAAGGGAAAGTGAAATCGCTCAGTAGTATCCGACTCTTTGCGACCCCATGGACTGCAGCCCACCAGGCTCCTCTGTCCATGGGATTCTCCAGGCAAGAGTACTGGAATGGGGTGCCATTGCCTTCTCTGAAAATATATTTTAATAATTACTAGATATTTGTTGAATAGTTAAATTATACTGAATAATATTGTTATTAAATATATTATTCAGTATAATTTAATTATTCAACAAATATCTACCAATTATTAAAATATACTTTATTAAATATAATATTGTTATTAAATCTATTTATATTTTATTAAATATATTTTTCTAAATAATTTTAAATTATTAAAATATTTTATTTATTAAATATCTTTTATTATCACAAATGTTATTGTATTAAATATATTTACATGATTTTATATCAAAATATAATATTTTAATATACATTATTAAAGCACAATATTTTATTACTATTTACTAAATAATTTTATACATCCACATCCAAGTTAGAGTCTAATTATTAGTATAGTCTAAATATGTGATGCATTTATGTTGCCTTGAAGAAAGAACACATCTCACAAATGTTTACTGAACAAATATTCTTTACATTCTTGCATTATGCTCACAGTATACTTTAGAGTCAACTTTTTCTACAAAACTGATTTATACTTACTATTAGATACAATTTTAAGTGATTTAAGTTACCTGGTTTCCCATTCCACAGTAAATTTAAAGAGCAGATGAACCAAGGGAAAAGGAGAGTTACAGAATACAGATTGTGTACAGAGGCCTAAGTGTATGTAAGTATGTAAGGCAAAAGAAACTTGACGCTGAAAAAAAATGCCTCCCTACACAAGATGCATAATGATAACTAACTCATTTTCAAAAGGCTAACTTAGGTTCTGTACACTCTACTTCAGAAGGTAGAGAACCATGAGGCACATTACAAAGTTTCCATGTAAAATGGTCAGAAATAATTTAAGAAAAAATTAGCCCTTTAAAAAGCACATATTGGATAAAAACAAAGTTCATTTTTAGTTAGACTTATTTCCTGAAAACCCCTTCATAGATCACTGCCTTATCATGGTGAAGAGGCTTGTGTAACTCAGTGACGATATGAGCCATGCCAAGCACGGCCACCCAAGACGGACGGGTCACAGTGGAGGGTTCTGACAAAATGTGATACACCAGAGGAGGGAATGGTAAACCACCCCAGTATACCTGCCGTGAAAACCCCATGAACGGTACAAAAAGGCAAAAATATATGACACCAAAAGATGAGTCCCCTAGGTCTGAAGCTGTCCAATATGCTACTGGAAAAGAGGAGAGGACAACTACTAATAGCTCCAGAAAGAACGAAGCGGCAGGGCCAAAGTGGGAACAACACTCAGCTGTGAATGTGCCTGCTGATGAAAGTAGAATCTGATGCTGTAAAGAACAGTATTATATAGGAACCTGGAAAGTTAGGTCCAAGAATCAAGGGAAATTGGACGTGGTCAAGCAGGAGATGACAAGAATAAATAAACACTGATATCTTAGGAATCAGTGAACTAAAATGGACAGAAATGGGTGACTGTAAGTCAGATGACCATTATATCTACTATTGTGGGCAAGAATCCCATAGAAGTAATGGAGTAGCCCTCATAATCAACAAAAGAGTTTGAAATGCAGCACTTGGGTGCAATCTCAAAAACGACAGAATGATGTCTGTTCGTTTCCAAGGCAAACCATTCAACATCACAGTAATTCAAGTCTCTGCCGCAACCACAGATGCTGAAGAAACTGAAGACTGATCAGTTCTATGAAGACCTAGAAGACCTCCTAGAATTAATGCCAAAAAAGATGTCCTATTCATCATGGGATTGCAAAGAGTTGGACATGACTGAGTGGCTAAACACAGCACAGCATCTATCATAGGGGATTGGAATGCAAAAGTAGGAAGTTAAGAGATACCTGGATTAACAGGCAAGTTTCCCCTTGGAGTACAAAATGAAGCAGGCAAAGGCTAACAGAATTCTCCCAAGAGAATGCACTGGTCATAGCAAATACTCTTTTTCAACAACACAAGAGATGATTTATACATGGACATCACGAAATAGTCAATGGGAAAATAAGATTGATTACATTCTTTGTAGCAGAAGAAGCTCTGTACAGTTAGCAAAAACAAGACCTGGAGCTGACTGTGGCTCAAATCATAAGCTTCTCATAGGAAAATTCAGGCTTAAACTAAAGAAAGCAGGGAAAACTGCTAGGACAGCAAGGAACAACTTAAATCAAACCATCTATGAATATACAGTGGAGGTGACGAACAGATTCAAGGGACTACATCTAGTAAACAGAGCGCCTGAAGAACTATGGACAGAGGTCCGTAATATTGTTCAGGAGGCAGAGAACAAAACCACCCCAAAGAAAAAGAAAAGCAAGGAGGTCAAGTGGTTGTCTGAGGAGGCTTTACAAATAGCTGAAGAAAGATAAATGAAAAGCAAGGGAGAAAGGAAAATGTACACCCAACTAAAGGTAGTGAAAGTGAAAGTGAAGTCGCTCAGTCGTGTCCGACTCTTTGTGACCCCATGGGCTGTAGCCTACCAAGCTCCTCTGTCCATGGGACAGAGGACTAAAGGTAGAGTTCCAGAGAATAGCAAGGAGAGACAAGAAAGCCTTCTATGAACAATGAAAACAAATGGAGGAAAACACCAGAAGGGGAAAGACTAGAGATGTCTTTAAGAAAATTGGAAATATCAAAGGAAAATTTCATCCAAAGATGAGCAAGCAAAGAGACCAAAAACAGATGGAAAGAATACCCAAAAGAACTGTACCAAAAATACCTCAATGATCTGGATAACCATGATGGTGTGGTCATTCACCTAGAGCAAGACATTCGGAGTGTAACGTCAAGTGGACCTTAGGAAACACTGCTTAGGAAGCACTAACTGTCAATGAAGTTAGTGGAGGTGATGGAATTTCAGCAGAGCCATTTAAAATCCTAAAAGATGATGCTATCAGAGTGCTGCACTCAATGTCAGCAAATTTGGAAAACCCAGCAGTGGCCGCAAAACTGGAAAAGGTCAATCCTCATCCCAATTAGCAAGAAGGGCAGTACTAAAGACAATTGCACTCATATCCCATGCTAGTAATATTATGCTCAAAATCCTGCATGCTAGGCTTCAACATTATATGAACTAAGAACTTCCAGATGTCCAAACTGGGTTTAGAAAAGGCAGGGGAACCAGAGATCAAATTGTCAACATTTGCTGGATCACAGAGAAAGCAAGGGAATTCCAGAAAAAAAATCTACCTCTGTTTCATTGACTACACTAAAGCCTCTGACTGTGTGGATCATAACAAACTGTGTTAAAGAGATGGAAATACCAGACCACCTTATACCTATCTCCTGAAAAACCTGTATGCTGGTCAAGAAGCAACAGTGAGAACTTTGTATGGAACAACCAACTGCTTCAGGATTGAGAAAGGAGTATGACAAGGCTGTTTACTATCACTCTGTTTATTTAGTTTATACACAGAGTGCATCATGAGACATGCTGGGCTGGATGAGGTATAAGCCAGAATCAAAATTGCTGGGAGAAATACCAACAACCTCAGATATGTAGATGATACCACTCTAATGACAGAAAGAGAAGAGGAACTAAAGAAACTCTTGATGAGGGTGAAGGGAAGAGAGTGAAAAAGCCAGCTTAAAACTAAACATAAAAAAACTAAGATCATGGCATCCAGTCCCATCACTTCACAAATTAGAAGGGGAAAGGTGGAAGCAGTGACAGATTTCCTCTTCTTGGGCTCTAAAATCACTGTGGATGGTGACTGCAGCCATGAAATCAGAAGACAGCTGCTCCTTGGCAGGAAAGCTATAACAAACTTACACAGTGTGTTAAAAAGCAAAGACACACTTTGCCGATAAAAGTCTGTATAGTCAAGGCTATGGTCTTTCCAGTAGTCACATACAGTTGTGAGAGCTGAACCATAAAAATGGCTGAGTCCGAAGAATTGATGCTTTTAAACTGCAGTGCTAGAGAAGATTTTTGAGAGTCCCCTGGACAACAAGGAGATAAAACCAGTCAATCCTAAAGAAAATTAACCCTAAATTTCATTGGAAGGACTGATGCTAAAGCTGAAGCTCCATTACTTTCGCCACCTGATTACAACAGCCGACTCATTGAAAAAGACGCTGATGCTGGGAAAGATTGAAGGCAGAAGAGAGTGACAGAGAATGGAATGGTTGGATGGCATCACTGACTCAATGGACATGAGTCTGAGCAAGCTCTGGGAGATGGTGAAGGACAGGTAAGCCTGGCGTGCTGCAGTCCATGGGGTCGCAAAGAGTGGGACATGACTGAGCGACTGAACATTTACGTATGTGTATGTGTGTGTGTATTATCAATGGAATATTACTCAGCCATAGAAAAGAATGAAATAATGCCACTTGCAGAAACATGGATGCACCTAGAGATTATCACACTAAGTGAAGTAAGTCACAGAGAAAGACAAATACCCTATGATATCATTTATATGTGGAATCTAAAATGACACAAATGCATTTATCTGTGAAACAGACTCACAGAGAACAGACTTGTGGCTGTCAAGGAGGAGGAGGACAGGAGGTGAGAAGAACTGGGAGTCTGGGAGTCACAGAGGCAAACTATTATACACAGAACAGATGAACAATAAGGGCCTACTGTATGGCACAGGGAACAATATTCAATATCCTGTGATAAACCATAGTGGAAAAGGAAAACAAACAGGAACCAAAACAAAAAGGTACTCTTTCCATAGGCAGATACAATTTGCCTCGAGGGAAGACAGGCTACATTTCAGTTCCCACTCTCCCTTGCAGAATCCTCTTATTTAGGGAAAGGCCTAACACTGTTCTCACGTGACACAGTGGTAAAGAATCTGCCTGCCAAGCAGGGACACACGTTTGATCCCTGAATCAGGAAGATCCCCTGGAGAAGGAAATGGCAACCTATTCTAGTATTCTTGCCTGGGAAATCCCACAAAAGAGGAGTATGGCGGGCTACCGTCCATGGGGTAGCAAAGAGTCAGACGTGACTTGGTGACTAAACCACCACTACCATCCAAACCTGTTAATCAATTGGAGAACTTAAAAAATTCTACCCATGTCTGGGCCCCACTTAGCATTGGTAATTTTTAAAGTTCCCAAGATGACTCTAATACACAGCCAAAGTTGAAAAGCACTATTTAACTTCACTGAGACTAGGACAGAGAAGCTGGTATTGGATTGACTCTACTGAAAACAACTTACAAAACTGAACAAAATACATGGAGCGACTGCTTCAAGCCCTGAATAATACCCACTGGATATGCAAAGAAGTGGGAAAATATACCTTACAATCAAGAGATACAAGCAGTTTGTTGAAACAGACTCCATAATAACTCAGGTGCTAGAAATAGCAAGCAAGAATTAAAAAAAAAAAAAAACTAAGTTTTTTTTTTTTTTAAGAGCTGTTTGAGAGAAAAATTGATCAGAAAGTATAGAAAATTCCAATTATACACCAAGCCCCCAGGTTTTTCCTATTATTTGCATCTTGTATTTGTTATAATTTGATGTTGTTGGTTAGTCGCGAAGTTGTGTCCCACTCTTTTGTGACTCCATGGATTGTAGCCTGCCAGGCTCCCCTGTCCATGGGGTCTCCCAGGCAAGAATACTGGAGTTGGGTTGCCATTTCCTTCTCCAATAATTTGATGCATTTGTTATAACTGATGAACCAATGTTGACACATCATCAACAACTAAAGTTCATCACTTCATTAAAGTTCACTCTTGGTATTGTGCATGGTATGGGCTTTGACAAATAGTATAAAGACAAATACCTACCATCACAATATCATAGAGAACAGTTCCACTGTCCTACAGATCTCTTGTGCTCCACCCACCTGACTCTCCTGGCAACTACTGATCATTTCTTTAGTTTTCCTTTTCCAGAATGTCATACAGTTGGAATCATATAGTGGTAACCCTCTTCAGATTGGCTTCATTTAGCAAAAATAAATTATTAAGGTTTTTCTATGTCTTTTCATGGTTTGATAGCTCATTTCTTTTTATTACTGAAAAAATTCCATTATATGGATAAACAAAGATTTATTCATTCACCTGATGAAGTTTATTAGTTCAAGTTTTGGCAATTATGAAAAAAGCTGCTAAAATATATGTGCAGGTTTTTGCATAGACCTAGCTTTCAATTAATTTGGGAAAAAAATAAAAAAGCATGATAGCTGGATTGTAATGCAAGAGTATGTTTGGATTTGTATGAAATTGCCAAACCATCTTCCAAACTGGCTGCACCATTTTGCATTCCCAACAACAATTAATGAGAATTTCTGTTGGGTCCCCATCCTTATCAATATTTGGTGTTGTCAGTGTTTTTCATTTTAATCATTCTTACAGGTGTGTATGGCATCCCATTGTTTTAATTTGCAATTCTCTGATAATGTAAGTTGGGAATTTTCCTTCCCCAAGTGAATGGCTAGAGAGAGCTGGAATTGGGTCCTTCAGGTCAGCTGGGCTCCAGAAAGAGCTTCTGAGGAGGAAGGTCTTGTTAAAAAGGATAAAATGCTCGGAATGTATCTACAAATGACTATTTCCATCTCTCCCTGCATGAGGGGATTACACTGATCATCATTATGCGAATCTGGCAGGATTCCTCGAGCTAAAACTCATAGAAGTGTGGGTATTGCCTAAGACTGTGCCCTTTGGAGTTACTAACTCAAACTTGTCCAAACTGAGCCTCCAGAAATTTGTCAATTACAGTGTAAAGTTTGGTCCCCTGGTACTGGCTCCTGGTGACTTCTGTTCATGGATATGCTTCCGCTTTAGCAAGATGTGATTCTCTGTAATTGGCTATCTCTCTTTCCATTTCAGGTAAGGTGGGCTGAAGTTTATCATGGAGCCTCAATTTTCAAATGGATATGAAAAGATGTGTTGACATTTGGTTTTTCAGCTCTTTTCTTGTTGGTAGAAAGGAAGTGATGAAGTCCAAGTCTCTTACAAACCAGGTAAGAAACCAGAATTCTAGGCAAGTAATTTTAGGCAATAATTATACACTACTAAATGACTGAGAGCAGCTGATCATAATGAAGGAAGAGATAAGGAACCTCAGCAGATAAATGAAACCATTAAAAAAATACCAAGGGGGAATTTTGGAAGTAAGAATATCAGAAATGAAAAGTTTACTAGATAAGACCAGATCAGACACTACAGAAATGAGTTAGTGAATTCAAAGATAGAATAACAAAAATTATTCACTCCAAACAACATACAGAAAAAAAAAACTAAAGACCCCAAAATATCAAAAGTGTAACAAGTGATATGAGAGTGCCAGAGAGAGAGCAGAGGGAAAAACTGGGGCATAAAAAAAATCTATAGTTATGGCTAAAATTTTGATAAAAATATCACACTGCAGATCTGGGAATTAAAGCAAATCCTAAGGAAGATAAATTAAGAAAATACAAGGCACATGAGAATTAAACAGCTAAAAAACAAAGATAAAGAGAAGATTCTAACAGCAGCTGGAAGAAAACAACCATGTAAATCAGTGTTCCCAATCTTTCGGGCAGCAAGGAGGGACAGGATCAGTGGAAGACAATTTTCCCATGGAAGGGGGTGGTGGTGGTTTTCAGGCGATTCTCATTCGGGGAGCACACTCTAGGTCCCTTGCAGGCACAGTTTCACAGTAGGGGTCCCTGCTCCTAGGAGAATCCAATGCCACTGCTGACCTGACGGGAGGTGGAGCTCAAGTGGTAACGTGAGTGACGGGGAGATGTAAACACAGAAGCAGCTCTGGTCACTCACTTCCTCTCACCTGTTGCTGTGCGGCCCTGTCTGCGGCCCAGGGGTTGGGAACCCTGATATCAATGACTGATTTAATATCACAGAGTATGGAGGACAGATGATAACTGTATGTCTTTAAAATAGGAAAGGAGAGATGAAAAAAAATGGCAATCCAGAATGTTGATTACAACCCTATTAATCAACATGACCCAAGTTAGATTTATAATATACTATACCTATAAGTTTAGCAGGGTCATAGGATATAAAATCAATATGCAAAAATCAATTGTACTTTTACAACTCCAGTAACAACCTTTAAAAAAATGAAATTAAAAGACCATTTATAACAACATCACATAATATAATTGCATAAAAGGGTTATAAATAAAAGAGACTGAAAACTACAAAACACTTCTGAAAGAAAGTAAGTTCAGTTCAGTCGCTCAGTCGTGTCTGACTCTTTGTGACCCCATGAATTGCAGCACGCCAGGCCTCCCTGTCCATCACCAACTCCCGGAGTTCACTCAGACTCACGTCCATTGAGTCCGTGATGCCATCCAGCCATCTCATCCTCGGTCGTCCACTTCTCCTCCTGCCCCAATCCCTCCCAGCATCAGGGTCTTTTCCAATGAGTCAACTCTTCGCATGAGGTGGCCAAAGTACTGGAGCTTCAAGTAAATGGGGAGGCCAGGCCATGTTCACAGATTGGCTCAATATAATTAAGAGGAAAATTCTGTCTAAATTGATCTATAGATTTTACTTAAACTGAAATTCCAGCATTATTTTTTTTTTAGAATAAACTTTTTATTTTGTATTGGGTATAGTATAGCCAATTAATAATGTTGTAGCAGTTTCAGGTTGGAGAAGGCAATGGCAACCCACTTCAGTACTCTTGCCTGGAAAATCCCATGGACAGAGAAGCCTGGTAGGCTGCAGTCCATGGGGTCACGAAGAGTCAGACACGACTTCACTTTCACTTTTCACTTTCATGCACTGGGAGAAGGAAATGGCAACCCACCCGTGTTCTTGCCTGGAGAATCCCAGGGACAGTGGAGCCTGGTGGGCTGCCTTCTATGGTGTATTGGTGTTTTTCTGACTTATTTCACTCGGTATAACAGGCTCCAGTTTGGTCCAACTGATTCAAATGTGTTCTTTTTACAGCTGAGTAATAGTCCATTGTGTAGACGTACCACAGCTTTCTTATCCATTGCCTGCTTATAGACATCTAGGTTGCTTCCATGTCCTAGCTATTGTAAACAGTGCTGGTTTCCTCAGTGTGTATGCCCAGCAACACCACTTTTTCTTTGTCCATTCCTCTGTCAACGGACATTTAGGTTGCTTCCATGTCTTGGCTATTGTAAACAGTGCTGCAATGAACAATGGAGTGCATACATAATTTCAAATCATGTTTTCCTCCTGATACATGCTGAGGAGGAGTGGGACTGCAGGGTCATACAGTAGCTCTATATTTCAGTTCAGTTGCTCAGTCATGTCCGACTCTTTGTGACCCCATGAATCGCAGCATGCCAGGCCTCCCTGTCCATCACTATCTCCCTGAGTTAACTCAAACTCACATCCATTGAGTCAGTGATGCCATCCAGCCATCTCATCCTCTGTCGTCCCCTTTCCCTCCTGCCCCCAAACTCTCTCAGCATCAGAGTCTTTTCCAATAGTAGCTATTTACATTCCCACCAACAGTGTAAGAGGGTTCCATACTCTCCAGGCCCTCCCAGCATTTATTTTTTGTCAGTCTTTTGATGACAGCCATTCTGACCAGTGTAAGGTGGTATCTCACTATAGCTTTGACTGGCATTTCCTTAATAACCAGCAGCATCGAACATCTCTTCATGAGTCTGCTGGCCATCTATGTTCTCTTTGGAGAAATATCTATTCAGGTCTTCTGTCCATTATTTGAGTGTTCTGTTGGTTTTGATGCTGTTAAGCATCACAAACTGTTTGTAAATCTCGAGATTAATCCCTTATCAGTTCAGTTCAGATCAGTCGCTCAGTGGTGTCCGACTCTTTGCGACCCCATGAACCGCAGCACGGCAGGCCTCCCTGTCCATTACCAACCCCTGGAGTACACCCAAACTCATGTCCATTGAGTCAGTGATGCCATCCAGCCATCTCATCTTCGGTCGTCCCCTTCTCCTCCTGCCCCCAATCCCTCCCAGCATCGGAGTCTTTTCCAATGAGTCAGCTCTTTACATGACGTGGCCAAAGTATTGGAGTTCAGCTTCAGCATCAGTCCTTCCAATGAACACCCAGGACTGATCTCCTACAGAATGGACTGGTTGGATCTCCTTTCAGTCCAAGGGACTCTCAAGAGTCTTCTCCAACACTACAGTTCAAAAGCATCAATTCTTCGGCGCTCAGCTTTCTTTACAGCACAACTCTGACATCCATACATGACCACTGGAAAAACCATAGCCTTGACTAGATGGAGCTTTGTTGGCAAAGTAATGTCTCTACTTTTTAATATGCTATCTAGGTTGGTCATAACTTTTCTTCCAAGGAGTAAGCGTCTTTTAATTTCATGGCTGCAATCAACATCTGCAGTGATTTTGGAGCCCAGAAAAATACAATCTGACACTGTTTCCTCATCTATTTCCCATGAAGTGATGCGACAGGATCCCATGATGTTCGTTTTATGAATGTTGAGTTTTAAGCCAACTTTTTCACTCTCCTCCTTCACTTTCATCAAGAGGCTGTTTAGTTCTTCACTTTCTGCCATAAGGGTGGTGTCATCTGCATATCTGAGGTTATTGATATTTCCCCCAGCAATCTTGATTCCAGCTTGTGCTTCCTCCAGCCCAGCATTTCTCATGATATACTCTGCATATAAGTTAAATAAGCAGGGTAACAATATACAGTCTTGATGTACTCCTTTTCCTATTTGAAACCAGTCTGTTGTTCCATGTCCAGTTCTGTTGCTTCCTGACCTGCATACATGTTTCTCAAGAGGCAGGTCAGGTGGTCTGGTATGCCTGTCTCTTTCAGAATTTTCCACAGTTTATTGTGATCCACACAGTCAAAGGCTTTGGCATAGTCAAGAAAGCAGAAATAGATGTTTTTCTGGAACTCTCCTGCTTTTTCCATGATCCAGCAGATGTTGGCAATTTGATCTCTGGTTCCTCTGCCTTTTCTAAAACCAGCTTGAACATCTGGAAGTTCACGGTTCACATATTGCTTAAGTCTGGCTTGGAGAATATTGAGCATTACTTTACTAGCATGTGAGATGAGTGCAATTGTGTGGTAGTTTGAGCATTCTTTGGCATTGCCCTTCTTTGGGATTGGAATGAAAACTGACCTTTTCCAGTCCTGTGGCCACTGCTGAGTTTTCCATACTTGCTGACATACTGAGTGCAACATTTTCAAAGCGTCACCTTTCAGGATTTGAAACAACTCCACTGGAATTCCATCACCTCCACTAGCTTTGTTCATAGTGATGCTTCCTAAGGCCCACTTTACTTCACATTTCAATGTCTGGCTCTAGGTGAGTGATCACACCACCGTGATTATCTCAGTCACATCATTTGCAAATATTTTCTCCCAATTTTTCGGTTGTCTTTTCATTTTGTTTATTGTTTCCTTTGCTGTCCAAAAGCTTTTGAGTTTAAGAGATATTTCCCCCAGCAATCTTGATTCCAGCTTGTGCTTCCTCCAGCCCAGCATTTCTCATGATATACTCTGCATATAAGTTAAATAAGCAGGGTAACAATATACAGTCTTGATGTACTCCTTTTCCTATTTGAAACCAGTCTGTTGTTCCATGTCCAGTTCTGTTGCTTCCTGACCTGCATACATGTTTCTCAAGAGGCAGGTCAGGTGGTCTGGTATGCCTGTCTCTTTCAGAATTTTCCACAGTTTATTGTGATCCACACAGTCAAAGGCTTTGGCATAGTCAAGAAAGCAGAAATAGATGTTTTTCTGGAACTCTCCTGCTTTTTCCATGATCCAGCAGATGTTGGCAATTTGATCTCTGGTTCCTCTGCCTTTTCTAAAACCAGCTTGAACATCTGGAAGTTCACGGTTCACATATTGCTTAAGTCTGGCTTGGAGAATATTGAGCATTACTTTACTAGCATGTGAGATGAGTGCAATTGTGTGGTGTTTGAGCATTCTTTGGCATTGCCCTTCTTTGGGATTGGAATGAAAACTGACCTTTTCCAGTCCTGTGGCCACTGCTGAGTTTTCCATACTTGCTGACATACTGAGTGCAACATTTTCAAAGCGTCACCTTTCAGGATTTGAAACAACTCCACTGGAATTCCATCACCTCCACTAGCTTTGTTCATAGTGATGCTTCCTAAGGCCCACTTTACTTCACATTTCAATGTCTGGCTCTAGGTGAGTGATCACACCACCGTGATTATCTCAGTCACATCATTTGCAAATATTTTCTCCCAATTTTTCGGTTGTCTTTTCATTTTGTTTATTGTTTCCTTTGCTGTCCAAAAGCTTTTGAGTTTAAGTAGGTCCCATTTGTTTTTATTCCTATTATTCTGGGAAATAGATTGAGAAAGATACTGCTGTGATTTATGCCAGAGAGTGTTCTGCCTATGCTTTCCTCTAGGAGTTTTACAGTGTCTGATCTCACATTTAGGTCTTTAATACATTTTTAGATTATCTAAATGATCTAACTTCATTTTTTTAATATGTATTGTCCAATTTTTCCAGCACCATTTGTTGAAGAGACTGTCTTTCCACCATACTTTGTCATCAATTAATTGACCATAGGTGAATGGGGTTATTTCTGCATTTTCTATCCTGTTCCATTGATCTATATTTCTAGTTTTGTGCCAGTACCATACTGTTTTGATGACTGTAGCTTTGTAGTATAGCCAGGGAGCCTGATTTCTCCAGCTCCGTTTTTTTAAGCTCGCTTTGGCTATTCAGGATCTTTTGTGCCTCCATACAAATTTTGAAATTTTTTTTGTTCTAGTTCTGTGAAAAATGCTATTGGTAATTTGATAGGGACTGTGTTGAATCTGTAGATTGCCTTGGGTACTATAGTCATTTTGACAATATTGATTCTTGCAGTCCAAAAATATGGTGTATCTTCCCATCTGTTTATGTCTTCTTTGATTTCTTCCATCAGTTCAATTCAGTCGCTCGGTCGAGTCACCCAGACCTTTGCGCCCCCATGAATCGCAGCACGCCAGGCCTCCCTGTCCATCACCAACTCCTGGAGTTCACTCAGATTCACGTCCATCGAGTCAGTGATGCCATCCAGCCATCTCTTCCTCTTTCGTTCCCTTCTCCTCCTGCCCCAAATCCCTCCCAGCATCAGGGTCTTTTCCAATGAGTCAACTCTTCGCATGAGGTGGCCAAAGTACTGGAGTTTCAGCTTTAACGTCATTCCCTCCAAAGAAATCCCAGGGCTGATCTCCTTCAGAATGGACTGGTTGGATCTCCTTGCAGTCCAAGGGACTCTCAAGAGTTTTCTCCAACACCACAGTTCAAAAGCATCAATTTTTGGCACTCAGCCTTCTTCACAGTCCAACTCTCACATCCACAGTTTTCAGAGTACAGGTTTTTGTATCCTTAGGTAGATTTATCCCCAGGTATTTTATTCTTTTTGATGCAATGGTAAATGGAATTGCTTCCTGAATTTCTCTTTCTGATCTTTCATTTTTAGTGTAGAGAAATGCAACAGATTTCTGTGTATTAATTTTGCAACCTGCAAATTTACCAAATTCATTGATGAGTTTTAGTAGTTTTCTGGTAGCATCTTTAGGATCTATGTATAGTATCATGTCATCTGCAAATAGTGCTAGTTTAACTTCTTCTTTTCCAATTTAGATTCCCCTTACTTTTTCTTCTCTGATTGCTATAGCTAAGACTTCCAAAACTAAGTTAAATAAAAGAGGTGAGAGTGGACATTCTGGTCTTATTTCTGATCTTAGAGGGGATGCTTTCAGTTTTTCACTATTATGATGCTAGCTGTAGGTTTGTAGAATATGGTCTTTATTATGTTGATTTATGTACCCTCTATGCCCACTTTCTGGAGTGTTTTTAATCGTAAATGGGTGCTGAATTTCATCAAAAGCTTTTCCAGCATCTACTGAGATGATCATACAGTTTTTATTCTTCAATTTGTTGATGTGGTATATTACCTTGACTGATTTGTGGATGTTGAAAAATACTTGCATCCTGGGATGAATCCCACTTGACCATAGTGTAAGATCTTTTCAATGTATTGTGGGATACAGATTGCTAGTATTTTGTTGAGGATTTTTGCATCTATGTTCATCAGTGATACTGGATTATAGTGTGTGTGTGTGTGTGTGTGTGTGTTTGTGGTATCTTTGTCTGGTTTTGGTATCAGAGTGATGGTGGCCTCATAAAATGAGCTGGAGAGTTTTCCTTCCTCTGCGATTTTTTAGAACAGTTTCAGAAGGAGAGGTGTTAACTCTTCTCTAAACATTTGATAAAATTTACCTGTGAAGCCCCGTCAGGGCCTGGACTTTTGTTTGTTGGGAGGTTTCAATTTCAGTGCTTGTGACTGGTCTGTTCATGTTTTCTATTTCATCTTGGTTCAGTCTAAGGAGACTGTACCTTTCTAAGAACTTGTGCATGTCTTCTAGGTCATCCATTTCATTGGCATACAATTGTTCATAGTAGTCTCTTATGATCCTTGATATTTCTATGGAGTCAGTTGTAACTTCTCCTTTTTCATTTCTAATTTAATTGATTTGAATCCTCCCCTCTCCTTTTTTTCCTTGGTTTCCGGCTAAAGGTTTATCAATTTTGCTTATCTTTTCAAAGAACAAGCTTTTAGTTTCATTGATCTTTGAGATTTTTCTTTGTCTCTATTTCATTCATTTCTGCTCTGATTTTTATGATTTCCTTCCTTCTGTTAACCATAGGTTTGCTTTTTCTTCTTTCTCTAATTGTTTTAAGTATAAGGTTAGGTTGTTTGAGGTTTTTCTTATTTCTTGAGGTAACTGTGTATTGCCATAAACTTTCCACTTAGAACTGCTTTTGCTGCATCCCATAAGTTTTGGACCATTGTGCTTTCATTTTCATTTGTCTCTAAGTTTTTTTTTTTTTAATTTCCTCTTTGAGTTTTTCAGTGATCCAATGGTTTCTGAGTAGCATAATGTTTAGCTGCCATTTATTTATGTTTTTTAGAGTATTTTCTTGTGATTTATTTCTAATCGCAGAGCTTTGTGCAGAAAAAATAATATAATTTCGATTTTCTAAATTTACCAAGACTTGCCTTGTGGCCCAGCATGTGGTCAAATCCTGGAAAGTGTTCCATGTGCACTTAAGAATGTAAAGTCTGCCACTTTTGGGTGAAACGCTCTATAAATATCAATTAAATCCAACTGATTTAAACTGTCATTTAAGGTCTGTGCTCCTTATTAATTTTCTGTCTAGAGAAAGTGGGGTTTTAAAGTCCTCCACTATTATTCTGTTACTGTCGATTTCTCTGTTTATATTTGTTAGTATTTGCCTTACATATTGAGGTACTCCTATGTTGGGTGCATATATATTTATAATTGTTATATCTTTTTCTCAGATTGAACACTTGATCAAGCGTCCTTAATTGTCTCTTAGAACAGTCTTTGCTTTAAAGTCTATTTTATCTGATGTAAGTATTGTTACTCCAGCTTTCTTATGAATTCACTGTGTGTGGAATATCTTCTCCCATCCCCTTACATTCAGTCTGTAAGTCTGTGGTGGGTCTCGTGTAGACAACACATCTATGGGTCTTGTTTCTGTATCTACCTAGCTAGATTTGGTTGGTGTCTTTAATCCATTTACATTTAAGGCAATTATTAAGGCAATATGTATGATCCCAGAGGTCTCTTAGGCTGTCTTCTTTTCATTCTTTTTTCTACATTCTGTTTTGCAGCAGTGATTTCCACCATTCCAGGTCACTAATCCGTTCTTTTGCCTCAGTTATTCTGCTATTAATTCCTTCTAGTGTATTGTTCATCTCTGTTTGTTTGTTCTTTTGTTTTTCTAGGCTTTTGGTAAACATTTATTTCATCTTCTCAATCTTTGCCCACCATTCTTTTTCCGAGATCCTGGATCATCTTCATTATAATTATTCTGAATTCTTTTTAAGAATTTTCAGAATTATTCTGAATTCATTTAAGACCAATAAATCAATATATTGAGACCAAAAAAACTCCTTGAGAAATATAATTTACCAAAATTGACTGAAAAAGAAATAAAATGTAGCATTCCACTAATACTATAACATCAAATCTAATCATAATGAAATTGAAGACCAGATTGAAGACTGGTCTAAAAATTACTGGCTAAAGTTGTGAAAAGGTGAAGAAAATAAAAGGAATGATGAAGATTAAGTGAGTCTGAAGAGTTTAGGGGGTGGGATAACTGACTGCAATGTTTCACCCTGAGATTGATCCTGGAAAAGGTTGTCACACAGGGTGTTATTAAGACAACTGACCAGATTTAAAAATGAATCATGTAGTAGGTATCAGTATTTCAGGACAGTTCAGTTACTCAGTCGTGTCTGACTCTTTGCAACCACATGGACTGTAGCACGCTAGGCCTCCCTGTCCATCACCAACTCCCAGAGATTGCTCAAACTCATGTCTCTCGAGTTGGTGATGCCATCCAATCATCTCATCTTATCTTCTGTTGTCCCCTTCTCTTCCTATCTTCAATCTTTCCCAGTATCAGGGTCTTTTCCAGTGAGTCAGTTCTTCGCACCAAGTGGTCAAAGTATTGGAGTTTCAGCTTCAGCATTAGTTCTTCCAACGAATATTCAGGACTGATTTCCTTTAGGATTGACTGGTTGCATCTCTTTGCAGTCCAGGGACTCTCAAGTCTTCTTCAACAACACAGTTCAAAAGTATCAATTCTTCAGTGCTCAGCTTTTTTTATAGTCCAACTCTCACATCCATACATGACTACTGGAAAAACCATAGCTTTGACTTGATGGACCTTTGTTGGCAAAGTAATGTCTCTGCTTTTTTAATATGCTGTCTTTAACAGGTTTTGGTCTAGCTTTTCTTCTAAGGAGCAAGTGTCTTTTAATTTCATGGCTGCAGTTAGAATCTGCAGTGATATTGGAGCCCCCCAAAATAGAGTCTCTCACTGTTTCCATTGTTTCTCCATCTATTTGCCATGAAGTGATGGGACTGGAAGTGATGGGACTTAGCTTTTTGAACGTTGAGTCTTAAGCCAGCTTTTTCACTCTCCTCTTTCACTTTCATCAAGAGGCTCTTTAGTTCTTCGTTTCTAATATAATGGTGGTGTCATCTACGTATATGAGATTATTCATATTTCTCTCGGCAAGCTTGATACCAGCTTGTGCTTCATCCAGCCCAGCATTTTACATGATGTACTCTGCATATAAGTTAAATAAGCAGGGTAACAGTATACAGCCTTGACATACTCCTTTCCCAATTTGGAACCAGTCTGTTGTTCCATGTCCGGTTCTAACTGTTGCTTCTTGACCTGCCTACGGATATCTCAGTAGGCAGGTAAGGTGGTCTGGTATTCCCATCTGTTTAAGAATTTTCTACAGTTTGATGTGATCCACACACGTTAAAGGCTTTGGTGTAATCAATAAAGCAGAAGTAGATGTTTTTCTGGTATTCTCTTGCTTTTTCAATGATCCAGCAGATGTTGGCAATTTGATCTCTGGTTTCTCTGCCTTTTCTAAAACCAGCTTGAACATCTGGAAGTTCATGGTTCACTTACTTTTGAAGCCTGGCTTGAAGAATTTTGAGCATTACTTTGCTAGAGTGTGAGATGAGTGTAATTGTGCGGTAGTTTGAACATTCTTTGGCATTGCTTTTCTTTGGGACTGGAATGAAAACTGACCTTTTCCAGTCCTGTGGCCATTGCTGAGTCTTCCAAGTTTGCTGCCATATTGAGTGTAGCACTTTAACAGAATCATCTTGTAGGATTTGAAATAGCTCAACTGGAATTCCATTACCTCCACTAGCTTTGTTCATAGTGATGCTTCCTAAGGTGCAAGTTCAAGGATGTCTGGCTCTAGGTGAGTGACCACACTGTCATGGTTATCTGGGTCATTTAAGATCTTTTTTGTATAGTTCTTCTGTGTATTCTTGCCACCTCTTCTTAATCTCTTCTGCTTCTGTTAGGTCCCTGCCTTTAGGTTTCTGCCGTTTATAGTGCCCATCTTTGCATGAAATTTTCCCTTGGTATTTCTAATTTTCTTGAAGAGATCTCTAGTCCTTCCCTTTCTATTGTTTTCCTCTATTTTTTTGCACTGATCACTGAGGAAGGCATCTTATCTCTCCCTGCTATTATTTGAAACTCTGCATTCAAATGGGTTTATTTTTCCTTTTCTTCTTTGCCTTTAGCTTCAGTATTAAATGTCTTAAAGTTGATCACTGTACTGTGGTTAAGTAAGAGGATATCTTTGTTCTTCGTCAATATGCCCTGAAGTATTTAAGGAAAAATGAGTATAATGTCTGTAACTATCAAATGGCCCAGAAAAAAAAAAATGTGTGTGTGTGTATATTTATATGGGTGCTGTGCTGTGCTTAGTTGCTCAGTCGTGTCTGACTCTTTGGGAGCCCATAGACTGTACCCCACCAGCTCCTTTGTCCATGGGGATTCTCTATGGAAGAATACTGAAATGGGTTGCCATGCCCTCCTCCAGGGGATCTTCCCAGCCTAGGGATTGGACCCAGGTCTTCTACATTGCAGGCGGATTCTTTACCACCTGGTCCACCAAGGAAGCTCCAGAATACTGGAGTGGGTAGCCTATCCCTTCTCCAGGGGAATTTCCCGAACCAGGAATCTAACTGGGGTCTCCAGAATTGCAGGAGAATTATTTACCAGTTGAGCGACTGGGAATGTGTATCTATTGACAAAAAGAAGGAATGATGAAGCAAATGTGCCAAAATGGTAACTTGTGATTCTGACGAAGAATATATGGGAGTAAGCTGTACTACTTCTGTAATACTTCTGATAGTTCTCTACTATATTTTATAAACTTTATGATTTTGCCTTTCATGTCTGTTTTTAGTTCATCTGGAACTGAATTTTATATAATTCAGTTATATAATACCCAATTGTCCCAATATCATTTATTGATAATGTCACATATTCCTTGCTGATCTGTACATATTATGTCCAAATACAGATGTGTCTCTGTCTGGCTTTTCTCCTGTGTTCCATCGACAAATTAAGACCTCTACTTCATCAAAAGACAGCATGAAGATAGTGGAAAAAACCATGAAATGAGAAAAGATTTTTAAAACATTCAACAAGATTAGTACTTAGAATACACAGAAAACTATTAAAATCAAGAAGAAAAAGAAAACTAATCCGATAGAAAAATGGGCAGCCAGTTTGGACAGGTACTTCACAGACAGGAAATCTATACAGCCAACATACATACAGAATGGTGCTCAAGTCATCAAAAATACAAATAAAAGCAAAATGATATACCATTTTACATCTATCTTACAAAAGTTTAAAAGTCTGCCAATATCAAGAATTGGGGAGGAGGTGGAGTAAGAACTTTCATATGGTGCTTGTGGGAGTGAAAATCAGCAGGACTTTGGAAACCAGGGTAGCATTATATAATAGAATTGATGTTATTTCTACCCTATGACACAGCAATCTCTTTCATAGGTAAATACATCACAGAAACTGTTATGACAGGAAATATGTATAAGAATATTCACAGCAGCTTGGTTTACAGTAGCGATAAATCTGAAATAATCCAAACACTTATCAACAGTAAAATGGACAAACAAATTGTAGGTATATTCAAATGGAAATACATTATAGCAATGAAAATGAGCAAGCTACAGCTACTAACAACAACAAAAAAATAGATTAATCTCCAAAACAAAATCTCAACTGAGAGAAGCAATATACAAAAGAATACACACTGTATGAATTCATTTATGTAGAATTCAGTAATATAGGCTGAATAACTAAAAGAGAAAGAAGGAACTTACTGAGAAGGATGGTGATTCCTTATAAACGTCATAAAGGGGTAGAAATTGGAACAAATACATAGAACATGTCTGTGGTATTGACAATATTCTATTTCTTGATCTGGGTGATCGTTAAAAGGGTATGTACTTTTAACCACTTGTTAAAATGTGCATGTTTTATGAACTTTTCTGATTTTGATTATATATTGTGCTTTATGTAGTAGCTCAGATGGTAAAGAACCCACCTGCCAATGCAGGAGAGCCCGGTTTGATCCCTGGGTTGGGAAGATCCCTTGGAGAAAGGAATGGCAACCCACTCCAGTGTACCTGCCTAGGGAATTCCATGGAGGGACCATGGGGTCACAAAGAGTTGGACCGACTGAGTGACTAACACTTTCACTTGTGCTTTATAGTTAAGAAAAGAACAACTAGAAAAGAAAAGAAAATACACATGATGTTTTGTGGAACTAATTCAGGAAAATTAGTGTGCATACAGAGTACATAAGGAGAGAAGGCTGAAAAGACAGAGATTTAACATCTTGAAGCCTCTCGACACAATAAAAAATTGTACAAAATTTTCTGCATAGTGTCCATACCAGACCTATAACAACCCCCATGTCTAGATTACTCCCCCAGGCCTGCAAAGTTCATAATATATATCTCTAAATGAGGTGAAGGAAGGAGAGAGGAAAGGAGGGAGTATGAAGTTTGGAGAGACAGATACTCTGTCTATTCTGAGATGGCTTTTTAGTTCTGGTTTCTTTTTCTTAAGAGATCTGGTGATAATTCCTGTTCCTGGATTCCAAGAGCTATCCTTTATTGTATATTTTATTTCATATAGGTGGTGTCTCTTAGTAGCAAGAGTTGTAACTGAGATAGGTCATATACTCAACTGTATTTTTCTATTATTAACTTTAGGAATCAAACAATAACAAAATGATAGATGTCTCTTTTCTCATTTATGAACATATTAGATAAAAATCAGAATTTTTATTCATAAGAAATTTCTAAATATAAATGACAATACTCATTAAAATGCTCCAAAATCACTTATTTTTATAACTTACCCTCAGAGTATGGTGCTCTTGTGCTAGTAATAGTCTTAGTTCCTCATGTAGTGTTATAACTTCCAGAAATTGGCCCCATAAAGCCATTAAAAGTGAACAAAGTTGTGCAAGATTCATATTTATAAGTTCTGCCAGTTCATCAGGATTTTCTATTTTCTGAAATGACAAGAAAAAACAAAAAACTGGTCTCTGAGAATTACCATAACACGTATATTACTGAGAGTATTAATACAAAGGCAAATTTTTTAGTTTTAAAATATGTATATCTGTGCCTGCTTGCATGTGTGTGTAGAGAGAGACCAACTGACCAATGGCTTTTTTCCTATCTTGGGGTTACTCTAGCATTTTTGACAATTTAACCAATATTTCAATATCTGAAATATCAGATATAGTCTAAAGTTACAAATCAGGATTCTATAGAACATGATCAAATTCAAACACTAAAACTAGGAATTTTAAGCACAACAAATCATGATCAAAGTTATAAAATTTTTGAAAGATTGTGAAATCTTAAAATATGATTTATTTTCAATCAGTTAAGTAATTTAAAGGTCATGTGCTCCTCAGAAAGGATTGAGATTCTCTCTAAAGCTGCTCTTCCTTCTCATCTCTGCTCCTAGATTTTATTTTGCTCAAAGAAATCCTTTCCCAGAGTTGTCAAATACTTCTTCTTTTCTAACAATTCATGCATCCAGTATTTACTGAGCACATTTTACAGGCTAGGGGGCTACATTCTACAGACACCAAGATTAATATGAAAAGATCACAGTCTAATGAGGAGAGAAAAGTGGGTAAACAAATATGTATTTATTATATGTATATATATTATGAATGTTCGAATAGTGATATTAAGTTGTTCTATTTAAATATTCATCTTAATTGATGACTGAAATTAAGAGCACTGAATGAAATGTAGAATTTTCTTAAAGGCTTTTAGTTTTCTTGAATTGATAAAGTAAGAACTTCTGAACAAAGAATAACAAAGACTATAAAGCAGAATGATGTTTCTCATAAGGACGTTTTGTCCACTAAGGCAGCAGTCAGTTTCTACGCAGACAGAATCTTGATGCAAAAATCTGTCTTTAATTATTAGTAACACCAGGAAATCTACTTTAAATATATACATGGGTGCTCATTTCACTTTCCTACCATAAATATGGAGGAAGTCATGTATTCAGATTGAAGTTAACAGCCACAGCTCATCTCTACCTGCACACCAACCATCACTATATCTGTGTCTCTGGATCAAGTATCCCTGATGTCTAGACCCAACAACTATTGGACAACTGTGCTTGGACAATTCACCATGTCTCCAATTATACTCATTATATCTGCACCAGTCCCCTTCTAAAAACAAATGAAATCCCTAAATGTTGCTCATCATATATGATACTCTCGGGCTTCCCTGGTGGCTCAGAGGTTAAAGCGTCTGCCTGCAATGTGGGAGACCTGGGTTTGGTCCCTGGGTTGGGAAGATTCCCTGGAGAAGGAAATGGCAACCCACTCCAGTATTTTTGCCTCAAGAATCCCATGGACGGAGGAGCCTGGTGGACTATAGTTCATGGGGTCGCAGAGTCGGACACAACTGAGCGACTTCACTTTCACTTTTGTTTATACAGACCCCTTTTTAAAGTCTGAAATTCAGCAGGCTTTTCTTCCCTGACCTGAACCAAGCTTCCATTTATCTTCTTAACTCAGAGAACACATAAAACAAAAACTCAGCAAAATAAGTAAGAAGGGGAGGGATCATGTCTTATTCACTTGTGTGACTGGTAACCAGTACACAGCAGTCACTCAATAGATATGTACCAAACGAATAAATGAATGAATGAATGAATAAATAAGGAATTACAGGCTTCAGATAAGGAAAAAGTCCCAAGAAGACAAGGAGAAATTCAGAAAATACTGACAAATTCCAGAATTATAGAATGGAAGCTAACGAGTCAATAGATGATAAACACTGACTCAACACACAGAGAAATTCCACAGAAGGGTTTTGCCTCAGGGATGATGCATAAATATTATTAGAAATAAAGCTACCAAGTTTTTTATGTCTCTTAACACATAGAAGATTAAAATGGAGTATAAATAAGCTGAAACCTGTAGTATGGTTTCAAGAATGAGTTTGCAGTTAGGAAGAGAAGACTAGAATAAGTATTTGACAGTAATTAAAGAGTACTGTGTAAGGCAAGCAATACTACACCTGGTATAATCTACATACGAATAAAAATAATTCCCCCCAGAAAGCAAGGCTGTCTAGATACCCTGTATTTATTAACTGTATTTCTCAGGCAGTATGGCATCAAGTCTCTGAGAAAGGACTTTTGGTATTTTCATTATTGCAAAAAGCATCCTATAAACAAATTACTCCTTTGTTTAAATAACTTCATGATAAGTGTCAAAATATAAATAATAATCCTTTTTTATATTAAAAAGAAAATTGGAATTAAGTTTGACAAGATTTTTATATAAATGTAGGAATAAGACATTTATACTTGTATACTATTTTTTAAATAAATTCATTATTTTGTTTTATATAGATGTATACCTTTTCATAGCATTCATTGACCTTTTTTGATTAAAAAAAAAATAAAGTTCATTTTAGTATACAGTCTTCAATTAGTTTCAGTTACAGAGAAGAAAAAACCAGAATCATATTTTTATGCCATTTTCACTGAATAACACAGTATGAGTATTTTCCTACATCATCAAATATTTGTTGAAAGCATCACTTTTACGGTTGTACAATGTTTTTATGAGTGTCCCATGATTTGTTTAACCACTGTCTTATTATCGGGTATTTATTTAGGTTAATGTTTTACAGTATCACCAATTATGTTATACATGAATTTCTGATTGTTTATTTGGTATAAGTTGAGAAGGAATATTTTTTATGGCGTTGGATACATACTGCCAAATTCATCTCTGAAAAAGATCTCCAAGGTATGGGAATCTGTATCTCACCATAACTCAACAAAGATTATATTGTTAATAAAAAAAAATCACAGTCATGCAGAACATCAGCTGATAGAGGACAGGAGTACCTGACCAGTGGAAAAGAATATACAGAACCACGTAAAACTTGGTAGGACAAAGGAACTACCAGGAAAAACAGGAGTGTGAGTACGACTAGACCTGCCCGCAGTAGGTGAGGGAACTGAAGCAGGGGTCCAACCCCACGTCGGGGCAATTGTCTGAGTCAGAAGAGAAACATTTAAGGCTGAGAGTGAAACAGCTGATCAGTGGCATCCTAAATGGAACGAAAATCAGACAGTCCTTGCTGCAGCCACACATACCCTGGACAGGGACACTGGTCCCCTGGAAAGTGAAGTGGCTGGGAGCTGGGACTTAGGGATTGTGGAGCAAACTCAGGGAGAGGGCTGCTGTGGATTGCAGAAGACAGACTGAGGGCTTGTGAGGGTGGAGATCGTGGTGGGAAATGCCTGTGGAGGAAAGCCAGGCAGCCATGGAAGCAAGGAGATAATGCTGAGTCAGCGTAGGGGGTGGAGCCATCACCATAGCCTCTCTCTCCCCACATGCCAGCAACAGCAGCTGAACAACAGAGAGGTGGGCCCATCAAATGCCTGATACACTGAACTACAGAGTAGGACCCCACCCAGAGTGCTCCTTTAAGCGTCTGATGCGCCAATCTACAGAGTAGGACCGCAGCAAAGGGGGCCCCTTTATGTGACTGAATGGGCAGAGCTACGGAGAAAGATTGGCCAAAGAGGCCCTCTGATCGCCAGCTACAGGAGGCTCGATAAAAGACTCTGATCAGGCCATAACTCCTGTGGTGGAAGCAGTCTGGGTTCCTGTACACTTGGCACTGCCAGGGTCCCCACAAACCAAGCAGCTGTGCCACCTTCACGCTCAACCTTCATTGGGGCAGAGCTGCCACAGAAAAAAGAAGTCTTGCATCTACACATACAGGGTTGTTTTGGTCGTGTCCAACTATTTGTGACCCTGTGGACTCTAGTCTGTTAGGTTTCTCTCTCAGGGGGTTCTCTCCAGGCATGAATACTGGAGTGTATCAGCCAAATACAGGTTGCCATACCCTTCTAGAGCACTGCTGCCCTAGCTGCCAACTCCCCTGAGTACCTGGTACAGCCAGGGCCCCTGTGACCCAAGCAGCTGCACGATTTAGCACCTGGCCCTCACTGGGGCAGACCCAAATCCTCCAGAGCAGCCTCAGGAGCAAACCCCAGTGGACAATCCAGTGGCTATCATCAAAAAGTCTACAAACAATAGATGCTGGAGAGGGTATGGAGAAAAGGGAATGCTCTTACACTGTTGGTGGGGATATAAACTGATACAGCTATTATGGGAGAAGGTATGGAGATTCCTTAAAAAACTAGGAATAAAACCACATGACCCAGCTATCCCACTCCTAGGCATATACCCAGAGGAAACCAAAACTGAAGAGACACATGTATCCCATTGTTCATTGTAGCACTATTTACAGTAGTTAGAACATGTCAGCAACCTAGATGTCCATCAACAGAATGGATAAAGAAGTTGTTGTCCATATACACAATGGAATATTACTCAGCCATAAAAAGTAACACATTTGAGTCAGTTCTAATGAGGTGGATGAACCTAGAACCTATTATACAGAGTGAAGTAAGTCAGAAAGAGAAAGATAAATATCATATTCTAATGCATATATAGAGAATCTAGAAAAATGGTACTGAAGAATTCATTTACAGGGTACCAGTGGAGAAACAGACAAACAGAATAGACCCCAGGAGAGGGGAGGAGAGGGTGAGAAGTATGGAAACAGTAACATGGAAACTTACATTACTATATGTAAAACAGATAGCCAATGGGAATTTGCCATATGACTCAGGAAACTCAAACAGGGGCTCTATATCAACCTAGCGGGGTGGAATGGGGAGGGAGACAGGGGGAGGTTCAAAAAGGAGAGACATATGTATACCTATGGCTAATCCATGTTGAAGTTTGACAGAAAACAACAAAATTCTGTAAAGCAATTATCCTTCAATTTAAAAAAAAAAATCATAGCCAATCTGATAGGTTAAAAATCATGTCAGAATATTCAAATTTTTGTTTATAATTAAAATTTTTTCACATACTTATTAGCATTTTATAACTGCATAACTGTTTGTCTAAGCTATATTAATATTAAAAATGGGATATTACAGGAATTTTTTGCTGATTTATAAGACCTGTTTAAATATTATTCCATCTTCTGTCTACTCTATCTATCCCAGTTTATATTATACTTAAATACTGAAATTAAGTAAGAGTACATAAAATTCATTAGTAATATCTGAGTACATATGCACTTTTTAAAACTTAATATAGATGGAAATAGAGTAAAGGACAAATATTTTCCTTTACAGCCTCATTCTTTGTGGTATTCTTTTCTATATTATTATTTATAGTTGAAATGTATATGTGTGTATGTATCCTTTCAAATATTTGTATGCAATCTAATCACATAAACATGATCAAATATTTACATAGCTTTTCTAACATATAAAAATCATATTCATATTTTTCTCAAATTTATTTTTTCAATTAATATATCCTAAAGAGGTTTTCAGCATGAAAACAGTACCCTGCATCATAGAGGAATATGTATTTCTTGAGTTAAAAAATCCATGTCAACGCACAGAGATTCACCTAATTCGTTTAAATGGCTACATGGTAGTTGATAATGCTTTATATTTGTTTGTTGAAATGAATTGGCACTTTTTGTGGGATACATTTCTAAATAAAAACTATTTTGTGGCAGAGCATGTGAGTGTTTTTGGAACAGATGATGAAATGACCTAAAAAAAGTACCATTTCTACCCAACCAACAGCCTATGCAGATACTAGTTTCCTTACCACCTTACCAACAATGGAGATTAGCAATCACTTTCATTTCTGCTTCCCTGGTGGCTCAGAGGTTAAAGTGTCTGCCTCTAATGTGGGAGACCTGGGTTCGATCCCTGGGTTGGGAAGATCCCCTGGAGAAGGAAATGGCAATCCACTACAGTATTCTTGCCTGGAGAATCCCATGGACAGAGAAGCCTAGTACATTACAGTCCACGGGGTTGCAAAGAGTCTGACACGACTGAGCGACTTCACCTTCACCTTCATTTCTGCAAATTTCATGGTTAAAAAAACCCACTTTATTGCTTAAATCTGCATCTCCTTGGTCTTCAGTAAGAATAAGTGTCACCTAAGCAGTAAACTTGTTCTAAGAACTGTGTATTGCTTCTATGTGTACCCCTTTTTCTCAGGGGTGTTTTGAAACTGATACATAGGAGTTCTTTATCTATTTTCAGTACTTTTAGGTACTGCAAATATTTTCTTCCAGTCTATTGCTTCCTTTCAATTTTATATTTTATTTTGTTTTAAATAAGTTTTAAATCATCAATATCGTATTGTTTACTGTTACTCTGAAGAAATTATTTCATATTCCAAGGATAGATTACTTATATATACATGTATAATATATTTGTCTTACAGATTTTTTTGACGTTTAACTCTTCAAGTCCATTTAGAATTTGCTTCTATAACATGTTATTTTACCATACTACTATGTAACTGAATGTTCAAGAAATTTTATCATATACTCAATTCTTACACATATTTAATGATTGTTCCAGTGCTATTTAGTTCCACTGATTTGTATTTCTGTTCTTTTAGAGAAATCCTACGCTATTTCCATTACTGTAGTTTTTATATATATTTCAGCATCCACTTGGGCAAGTCCCTCTATATTATTATTTTTTTCAAAAGTTTTTCTTAGTCATTCTTACCTTTCTTCAAGTAATCTTTAAAATAAGTTTAATTTTAAAGTTTCCAACAGGATTTTGAATATAGATGCATTAATATCATTAACTTGTGAAAAACTGAGTAGCTGTCAATGACCTTTCCATTTGGAGTATCATATGTTTATTCACTCAAATTTCCTTTAAGGTGAGTGAATAAGTCAGTAGATTTTTTCCTACGTTTATCACAAACATCTTATTATTTCTAAAACCCTTTGAGACAACTATTATAGCGACATTAGTGATTTTCTTTTTTTAAAGAAGACACTTAGCTTACTTAAACTGTGGGGAAAGCTTCTAGAACAGGATATGAAATTGTCTCTTCTACGTATAATTTTACAAGGAGAAGGTAAATACCTTTTTCAAAAGGGTCAAGTTCTCATTTATATTTACATACAGAAATATATCCCAAAACATTTTAAATAGTAAAAAAAAAAGAAAAAGAAATATATCCTAAAGTCATATATGTATTTTTGTTTGATTCATGTCTCTGAAATCTTCTATTAACATAGCTAAACAACAGTGAAATACACAGGACTCCTAAAACAGTCAAAACATTTAGTTCCATGGGGAAGAAAAGGAAAAACAAAAATCTATTCAATTTAATTGCAAGAATGAACTGGTAGGAAAATAGTCCAAGAAAAATTCATTTCTTTAAATAAAATAAATTTCCATTTCTAAACAATATCATTTTATAAAATATGTAAATTTAAGCAATGCTTAAAAAAAATTTGTCCAGAATATCTTTGAGTTAACTAACAGGAGGAAAAAGCACACTTCTGATCAGTTAATTGTCTCTGCTATTCCATTTATATGCAGAATATCCAGAATATCCAAGTATCTATGGGCAATTTATCTTTGACAAAGAAGGTAAAAATATACAAAGGAGAAAAGACAGTCTCTTCAATAAGTGGTGCTGGGAAAACCGGTCAACTATGTGAAAAAGATTTGAACACTTCTCAACACCATACACAAAAATAAACTCAAAATAGATTAAAGACCTAAATGTAAGACCAGAAACTATAAACTTCTTGGAGGAAAACATAGGCAGAACTCTCTTTGACATAAATCTTTGACATAATCTCTTTGACAGCAGGACCCTATAAGATCCACCTCCTTGAGTAATGGAAATAAAAATAAAAGTACACAAATGGGACCTAGCTTTTGCACAATTAAGAAAACTATAAGCAAGGTGAAAAAGACAACCCTCAGAATGGCAGAAAGTAACAGCAAATGAAACAAATGACAAAGGGTTAATCTCCGTAATATACAAGCGGTTCAAATGGCTCAATACCACACACAAACACACACATAAAACCCAATCAAAAAGTGAGCAGAAGACCTAACCAGACATTTCTCTAAAGACATACATATGGGTAATAACCAATGACAAGATGCTCAACATCACACATTACTAGAGAAATGCAAAACAAATCTACAATGAAGTATCACCTCACACTGGTCAGAATGGCCATCATCAAAAAAGTCTACAGACAATAAATGCTGGAGAGGGTGCAGAGAAAAGGGAACCCTCTTACACTGTTGGTGGGAATGCAAATTGATACAGCCACTATGGAGAAGAGCATGGGAGATTCCTTTAAAAACTAGGACTACAACTGCCATATGACCCAGTAATCCTACTACTGGACATATACTCTGAGGAAACCATAACTGAAAAAGACACATGTATCCCAGTGTTCACTGCAGCATTATTTACATTAGTAAACCTGGATGTCCATCGACATATGAATGGATAAAGTTGCAGTACATGTACACAATGGAATATTGCTCAGCTATAAAAAGGAATGCATTTGAGTTGGTTCTAATGAAGTGGATGAACCAAGAGCCTATTATACAGAGTGAAGTAAGTCAGAAAGACAAATGCTGTTTATTAATACATATACGTGGCAAATCCCAAGGACGGGGGAGCCTGTCCCATGGGGTTGCTAGGAGTCGGACATGACTGAGCGACTTCACTTTCACTTTTATGCACTGGAGAAGGAAATGGCAACCCATTCCAGTGTTCTTGCCTGGAGAATCCCAGGGACAGCGGAGCCTGGTGGGCTGTGGTCTATGGGGTCGCACAGAGTCAGACACAACTGAAGCGACTTAGCACCAGCAGCAGCAGCATGGACTATAGAAAGATAGTACTGATGACTCTATATGCAGGGCAACAAGGGAGAAGCAGACATAAAGGACAGACTTTTGGACACAGCGAGGGAAGGAGAGGGTGGGGTGATTTGCAAGAGTAGCACTGAAACATATACATTGCCGTATGTTAAACAGCCAGCCAGTGGGAATTTGCTACATGATGCAGGGAACCCAAAGCCTGTGCTCTGTGACAACAAGACAGGTGAGGTGGAGAGGAAGGTGGGAGGGAGGTTCAAGAGGAGGGGACACATGTACCCATGGCTGATTTATGCTGATGTATGGCAGAAACCATCACAATATTGCAAAGCAATTATCCTCCAATTAAAATAAAAATTTAAAAAGATTCTAATCAATAATGATTAGAAAAAAGATAACTTCACACTCAAGTCAAATGTTGTTTGATCAACTAAGTTGTGTTTCTACCTAGAATCAACAATTTTATCTTTGCATTTGAGAAAGGAAAAATAATTTATTTTCAATAAAGTATTTAAAAAGGAAACAGAATCAATTCAAATAATTTGGCAATGTGAATTTTAAAAATCCAAATACCTTAACTTCTTCACATAATTCAGTAAGTCGAGCTTCTACATCCATTCCTCTGAAAGGAGTAAACAGTAATTAAAGTAAGTATTTCAATGTTATATATCTGAAAATTGTTTTTGAAATTTTATAAGTAAATTACTTTTAAAAACCTAGGTTACAAAATATCTGGACTATATTAGATGAATTGAATTTCAATGTAATATATTTCTATAAATACATTAAATTAAACAGGTAATGTGATGATTATTAAATTATATGTTCAGATTACAGGCATACCTCAAAAATACTGTGGTTCAGGTCCAGAACACTACAATTGGGCAAATAATGCAATGAAGCCAGCAACATGAATTTGTTGGTTTCTCAGTGCATATAAAAGTTATGTTTATACTATACTGTAGTATATTAAGTATACAATAGCATTATGTCTAAAAAAATAATGTATATACCTTATTAAAAAATACTGTATTGATAAAAAAAAGTGCCAACCATCATCTGAGCATTCAATGAGTTGTAATTTTTTTTGTAATAGTTACATAAAAAAAAAATCACTGATCATAGATCACCATAATATAAGGATAATAATGAAAAAGCTTGAAATAATAGGAGAACTACCAAAATGTGACACAGAGACACAAAATGGTGCCAACAGACTTGCGTGGGACAAGGTTGTCATAAATCTTCAATTTGTGAAAACACAGTATCCTGAAGCGCAATAAAGTGAAGTATGCCTGTATTAAGTTAAGAGTCAAACACTGTCAAGAAGCACTGACTACAGGCCTCAAGTAACTAGCACAACTGCATCATGGAAAAGATAAAACATATAACTAAAGTTTTACTGTATTTCACATATTAAAAATTCTAGTAATCTTAGTATTTTGTATTACATATACACATACTTTACTTTTTATAAAAGCTATTTCTAAAAAGTTCAAGTCAAAATAATAAAAACATACCTGGAATATAAGCTATTGAATGAAAATGAATGACAAAATTCTTTTAAACAAAAATGTAAGTTTCTACCTTAGTTCAATAAATTTAGTTTCCTATAAGGCAGTCTAAAACCAACGCCATTTTTTCTATATAATCTCGACATATTTAATGTATGCTATAACCATTTACACAAGGGGGATGCAGATTAACTCACAATTAAAATGGTAATATTTACAAAGGAATACAGAAACCAACAGAATAGAATCACTTTTTTTTTGCAGGGAAAAGATTTTGCTAATGCCTAAAATATCACGTTTAGATATACTTATGTTTATCTGAAATCAAACTAAAATGAGTTTTCCTAGGACAACTCTAAGAGCATAGTTATCAACAAACAAAATTACATAATCTTGCTGCTAGAGTGACTTTAATTGATCATTCTCACACAAAGACAAGAAAACATTTTTGTGGTATCTTTGAATTCATTCCTCAGCTCACTTATCTCATAAGGTATACTAAATATTTACTTCTTGATAAAAGAATGGTAAACATTTAAGTTTGATAAAATAAGCACTTACACTGCCGAGAACAAAACCAAGCTATGATCTGAACAATAAATACTCCACTGATAATTAAAACTAGTAGGACACAGTTCAGTTCAGTCGCTCAGTCATGTCTGACTCTTTGCGACCCCATGAATCGCAGCACGCCAGGCCTCCCTGTCCATCACCATCTCCCAGAGTTCACCCAGACTCACGTCCATAGAGTCCATGACGCCATCCAGCCATCTCATCCTCTGTCATCCCCTTCTCCTCCTGCTCCCAATCCCTCCCAGCATCAGAGTCTTTTCCAATGAGTCAACTCTTCGCATGAGGTGGCCAAAGTACTGGAGCTTCAGCTTTAGCATCATTCCTTCCAAAAAGAAATCCCAGGGCCGATCTCCTTCAGAATGGACTGGTTGGATCTCCTTGCAGTCCAAGGGACTCTCAAGAGTCTTATCCAACACCACAGTTTAAACGCATCAATTCTTCGGCGCTCAGCCTTCTTCACAGTCCAACTCTCACATCCATACATGACCACAGGAAAAAAACCATAGCCTTGACTAGAAGGACCTTAGTCAGCAAAGTAATGTTTCTGCTTTTGAATATGCTGTCTAGGTTGGTCATAACTTTTCTTCCAAGGAGTAAGCGTCTTTTAATTTCATGGCTGCAGTCACCATCTGCAGTGATTTTGGAGCCCAAAAAAATAAAGTCTGACACTGTTTCTACTGTTTCCCCATCTATTTCCCATGACGTGATGGGACCAGATGCCATGATCTTCGTTTTCTGAATGTTGAGCTTTAAGCCAACTTTTTCACTCTCATAATGTCTCTGCTTTTGAATATACTATCTAGGTTGGTCATAACTTTTCTTCCAAGGAGTAAGTGTCTTTTAATTTCATGGCTGCAGTCACCATCGGCAGTGATTTTGGAGCCCCCAAAAACAAAGTCTGACACTGTTTCTACTGTTTCCCCATCTATTTCCCATGAAGTGATGGGGCCAGATGCCATGATCTTCGTTTTCTGAATGTTGAGTTTTAAGCCAACTTTTTCACTCTTCTCTTTCACTTTCATCAAGAGATTTTTTAGCTCTTCTTCACTTTCTGCCATAAGGGTGGTGTCATCTGCATATCTGAGGTTATTGATATTTGTTCTGGCAATCTTCATTCCAGCTTGTGTTTCTTCTAGTCCAGCGTTTCTCATGATGTACTCTGCATAGAAGTTAAATAAGCAGGGTGGCAATATACAGCCTTGATGTACTCCTTTTCCTATTTGGAACCAGTCTGTTGTTCCATGTCCAGTTCTAACTGTTGCTTCCTGACCTGCATACAGATTTCTCAAGAGACAGGTTAGGTGGTCTGGTATTCCCATCTCTTTCAGAATTTTCCACAGTTTATTGTGATCCACACAGTCAAAGGCTTTGGCATAGTCAATAAAGCAGAAATGGATGTTTTTCTGGAACTCTCTTGCTTTTTCCATGATCCAGCGGATGTTGGCAATTTGATCTCTGGTTCCTCTGCCTTTTCTAAAACCAGCTTGAACATCAGGGAGTTCACGTATTGCTGAAGTCTGGCTTGGAGAATTTTGAGCATTACTTTACAAAAATGTTAAACATTTTCTGCGAAAACTTCTCATTTTGTGAACAAAATACCAATTTAGGATCACTACTGCCCAAGGAACACTTGTGTCATTTGGTGGCCCATCAGAAAAGGAAGAGCCAGAGATTGTTAGCATGAAATTTGTAATTTCAATTTAATTCTTTTAGGGAGGGGCTTCCTTGGTGGTGCAGAGATTAAAGCGTCTGCCTGCAATGTGAGAGACCTGCATTCGATCCCTGGGTCAGGAAGATCCCCTGGAGAAGTAAATGGCAACCCACTCCAGTATTCTTGCCTGGATAACCCCATGGAGAGAAGGGCTTTTATTTTTGTGTCTACTGGCCCATTGAATTTTTTAGCATTTTTTAGCAGAGGAAAGAGCACAGCATGTGAAACTAGAAAGAGGGTAATAATGCTGGCACTGGCTACTTGCTCTCTGATTGTAAGCATGGCTTTTCCTCTCTGAGCTTTGGTTCCTCATTGCTATGATGGGATAATAATGATAACACATACTATACAGGATTGCTGTGGTTGTAAGGATTCAGTGAAATAATGCATAGCTTAGGAAATGGCAAAGTTGGGCAGTTCATTTAAAAATTTTAGGCTCTTTCTTTCTCAGTCCTGATTAGTTCCTTTTAAAGCCATAAGACACCTGACACTTGAGATCCAGGACACACATTGGACCTGGATGGGCCTTATATAACCTTAATTTTTTTTTTTCAAGTGTTTGTGTACATGCATATGTGCATGTGGAGTCAGGGACCTTGAAGTAAATGTTGGTAACTGAAAGGTTTCCTTTACATTGTGTCATATCAAAGAGATAATACAGGTTCTTTATCTTGACTGTATGGCTATGACATGGGTCAGGACAGGAAAGAAAATGTTATGCCTCTAATTGGATCTTGCTTATTTAGAGATTATCACTGCAGGTCTCACAAAGGCCAAATGAAATCATATTAATGTTCCTTATTTGGGAGATTGCCACTCTTACTGGCTTGAAAACTTTTAATTTCTCCAAACTGCATCAAGCCATTATCAGTCTCTGCATTAGTCTCTTAGTGACTCCTAACAAAACCAGCTCAATGTCTTCCTATCCCTCTAGCCAAGGATACTTTCACCCACTCCTCTTTCTGTGCACAATGTGTGTTTTCCAAAAGCTTAGTCACAGTTGCATAAATATTTTACCTATTGTAGGAAAATAAGATAATTTAGTTAACCAGATAGATTTTCTTTTCAAGGGTAAAAAGGCTTCAGAGGAGCTTCCATAGGGTTGGATAACATCCTCCTGGGAAAGTATCACTCACAGTAGAGCATATTCCACTAAGCAGTGTTACTGATGATGCAATTAGAAAATCACTGTGATTCAGCAGACTTGAATTATTGTCTGAAGTACAGCACTACATGTATTGTTTATCCATTTAAAAAGCCAGTTGAAAGAGTCTTAAAAGGTTTTCTTAGGCAGAAGATAGCTCCATGTTTTCAGAGTTTGCCTGATAGCTGTAGTTGATGAGGAATGTATATGCCTGTTTCCAACAGTTTTTTAGGTCTTCTGTGGACAGTTCTGTTAGATCCTTTAAGTTTACTTAATAGAACCCACTCTCAGGTTGAAAGCTAAAGCTCATCTTTTCTTTTCTTTTCTTTTCTTTTCTTGCTTTCTTTTTTTCTTTTTTCAATCTTCTTGGCATTGATCAGAGCCTTCAATATAGTTTTTCATTTCTTCTTTCATTTATTCTTTTCTCATTTTTTCCCCTCTCAGGATTTTTTATCTTACTCACATAGAATCAGTTTGCCATGATTCTCAGCATATAGTCAAGTGTCATCATGGATCCATGCTCACTTGCCTCTTTAATTATTTTTTCATCTAATTTTATTATTCTCTGTATTGCCCAATGCCAAATCTATTTTTCCGACTATAGAGAGCAATTCTTATGTATTTATTGAGTCCTTCTAAGCCATCACATATGTGTACACACACATACACACACATATATATGTATGCACATATATTCATTTCAGTTTAGTTCAGGCACTCAGTCGTGTCCAACTCTTTGTGACCCCATGGATGGCAGCATGGGGTCAGGCCTCCCTGTCCATCACCAACTCCTGGAGTTTACGCAAACTCTTGTGCATTGAGTTGGTGATGCCATCTAACCAACTCATCCTCTGTTCTCCCCTTCTCCTCCCACCTTGAATCTTTCCCAGCATCAGAGTCTTTTCAAATGAGTCAGTACTTTGCATCAGGTGGCCAAAGTATTGGAGTTTCAGCTTCAGCATCAGTCCCTCCAATGAACACTCAGGACTGATCTCCTTTAGGATGGACTGGTTGGATTTCCTTGCAATCCAAGGGACTCTCAAGAGTCTTCTCCAACACCACAGTTCAAAAGCATCAATACTTTGGCACTGAGCTTTCTTTATAGTCCAACTCTCACATCCATACATGAAACTGGAAAAGCCACCACTTTGACTAGATGGACCTTTGTTGGCAAAGTCATGTCTCTGCTTCTTAATAAGGTGTCTAGTTTGGTCATTGCTTTTCTTCCAAGGAGCAAACATCTTTTAATTTCATGGGTGCAGTCACCATTTGCAGTGATTTCGAGCCTCAAAAAATTAAGTCTGTCACTGTTTCCATTGTTTCCCCATCTATTTGCCATGAAGTGATGGAACCAGATGCCATGATCTTAGTTTTCTGAATGTTGAATTTTAAGCCAACTTTTTCACTCTCCTCTTTCACTTTCATCAAGAGGCTTTTTAGTTCCTCTTCACTTTCTGCCATAAGGGTGGTGTCATCTGCATATCTGAGGTGATTGATATTTCTCCTGGAAGTCTTGATTCCAGCTTGTGCTTCATTCAGCACAGTGTTCTCATGATGTACTCTGCATATAAGTTAAATAAGTAGGATAACAATATACAGCCTTGACTTACTCCTTTCCTGATTTGGAACCAGTTTGTTGTTCCATGTCCACTTATAATTGTTGCTTCTTGAACTACATACAGATTTTTCAGGAGACAGGCCAGGTGGTCTGGTATTCCCATCTCTTTCAGAATTTTCCAGAGTTTGTTGTGATCCACACAGTCCAAGGCTTTGGCATAGTCAATAAAGCAGAAATAGATTTTTTTTTTTTTTTGGAACTCTGTTGCTTTTTTGATGATCCAACAGATATTGGCAATTTGATCTTTGCTTCCTCTGCCTTTTCTAAATCCAACTTCAACATCTGGAAGTTCACGGTTCACATACTGTTGAAGCCTGGCTTGGATAATTTTGAGCACTACTTTACTAGAATGTGAGATGACTGCAATTGTGCAGTAGTTTGAGCATTCTTTGGCATTGCCTTTCTTGGGATTGGAATGAAAATTGACTTTTTTCAGTCCTGTAGCCACTGGTGAGTTTTCCAAATCTGCTGGCATATTGAGTGCAGCACTTTCACAGCATCATCTTTTAAGATTTGAAATAACTCAACTGGAATTCCATCACCTCCACTAGCTTTCTTCGTAGTGATTCTTCCTAAGGCCACTTGACTTTGCATTCCAGGATGCCTGGCTCTAGAAGAGTGATCACACCATTGTGATTATCTGGGTCGGATAGATCTTTCTTGTGTAGTTCCTGTGTATCTGTGTATTCTTGCCATATCTTCTTATTATCTTTTACTTCTCTTAGATCCATACCATTTCTGTTTTATTGTGCCCATCCTTGCATGAGATGTTGCCTTGGTGTCTGTAATTTTATTGAAGAGATCTCTAGTCTTTCCCATTCTGTTATTTTCCTCTATTTCTTTACATTGATCACTGAGGAAGGCTTTCTTATCTCTTGTTGCCATTCTTTGGGACCCTGCATTCAAAGGGGTATACCTTTCCTTTGCCCCTTTGCCTTTCTCGTCTCTTCTTTCACAGCTGTTTGTAAGGCCTCCTCAGACAACCATTTTGCTTTTTGCATTTCTTTTTCTTGTGGATGATCTTGATCACTGCCTCCTGTACAATGTCACAAATCTCCATCCATAGTTCTTCAGGCACTCTGTCTATCGGATCTAATCCCTTGAATCTACTTCTCACTTCCACTGTATAGTTGTAAGAGATTTGATTTAGGTCATACCTGAATGGTCTAGTGGTTTTCCCTACTTTCTTCAACTTAAGTCTGAATTTGACAATGAGGAGTTCATGATCTGAGCCACAGTCAGCTTCCGGTCTTGTTTTTGCTGACTGTATAGAGCTTCTCTATCTTTGGCTGCAAAGAATATAATCAATCTGATTTTGGTATTGACTATCTGGGTGATGTCCATGTGTAGAGTCCTCTCTCGTGTTGTTGAAAGAGGACGTTTGCTATGATCAGTGCGTTCTCTTGGCAAAACTCTATTAGCCTTTGCCTTGTTAGCTTCATTCTGTACTCCAAGGCCAAATTTGCCTGTTACTCTAGGTGTTTCTTGAATTCCCACTTTTGCATTCCAGTCCCCTATCTTGAAAAGGACATCTTTTGGGGGGTGTTAGTTCTAGAAGGTATTATCTGTTCAACTTCAGCTTCCTCAGCATTACTGGTTGGGACATAGACTTGGATTACTGTGATACTGAATGGTTTGGCTTGGAAAGAAACAGAGATCATTCTGTCGTTTTTCAGATTGCATCCAAGTACTGCATTTTGGACTCTTTTGTTGACTATGATGACTACTTCATTTCTTCTAAGGGTTTCTTGCTCACAGTGGTAGAAATAATGGTCATTTGAGTTAAATTCATCCATTCCAGTCCTTTTTTCATTGCTAATTCCTAAAATGTCAATGTTCACTCTTGCTATCTCTTGTTTGACCACTACCAATTTGCCTTGATTCATGGACCTAACATTCCAGGTTACTATGCAATATTGTTCTTTACATCAGACTTTATTTCCATTACCAGTCACATACACAATTGTGTGTTTTTTTACTTTGGCTGTCTTTTCATTCTTTCTGGAATTAGTTCTCCGCTGATCTCCAGTAGCATATTGGGCATCTGCTGACCTGAGGAGTTCATCTTTCAGTGTCCTATCTTTTTGCCTTTTCATACTGTTAATGGGGTTCTAATCACTCCATGGGAAATAGATTGAGAAACAGTGGAAACAGTGTCAGACTTTATTTTTGGGGGCTCCAAAATCACTGCAGATGGTGTTTGCAGCCATGAAATTAAAAGATGCTTACTCCTTGGAAGAAAAGTTATGACCAACCTAGATAGCATATTCAAAAGCAGAGACATTACTTTGCCGACTAAGGTCCGTCTAGTCAAGGCTACGATTTTTCCTGTGGTCATGTATGGATATGAGAGTTGGACTGTGAAGAAGGCTGAGTGCCGAAGAATTGATGCTTTTGAACTGTGGTGTTGGAGAAGACTCTTGAGAGTCCCCTGGACTGCAAGGAGATCCAACCAGTCCCTTCTGAAGGAGATCAACCCTGGGATTTCTTTGGAAGGAATGATGCTAAAGCTGAAGCTCCAGTACTTTGACCACCTCATGCGAAGAGTTGACTCATTGGAAAAGACTCTGATGCTGGGAGGGATTGGGGGCAGGAGGAGAAGGGGACGACAAAGGATGAGATGGCTGGATGGCATCACTGACAATGGACGTGAGTCTGAGTGAATTCTGGCAGTTGGTGTTGGACAGGGAGCCCTAGCGTGCTGCAATTCATGGGGTCGCAAAGAGTCAGACACAACTCAGTGACTGAACTGAACTGAACTGAACTGAATGGGGTTCTCAAGGCAAGAAAACTGAAGTGGTTTGCCATTTGCTTCTCCAGTCAACCACGTTGTGTCAGAACTCTCCACCATGACCTGTCCATCTTGGGTGGCCCTACATGTCATGGCTTATAGTTTCATTGAGTTAAGCATGGTGTGGCCCATGTGATCAGATTGGTTAGTTTTCTCTTATTGTGGTTTTCAGTCTCTCTGCCCTCCGATGGAGAAGGATGAGAGCTTATGGAAGTTTCCTGATGGGAGAGACTGACTGAAACTGGCGAAAACTGGGTCTTGTTCTGATGGGCGGGGCCATGCTCAGTAAATCGTTGAACCAATTTTCTGTTGAAGGATGGGGCTTTGTTCCCTCCCTGTTATTTGACCTGAGGCCAAACTATGGTGGAGGTAATAAAGATAATTGTGACCTCCTTCAAAATGTCCCATGGATGCACTGCTACACTCAATGCCCCCAACCCTGCAGCAGGCCCCCACCGACCCACGCCTCTGACAGAGACTCCTAGATACTCACGGGCAAGTCTGTGTCAGTCTCTTGTGGGGTCACTGCTCCTTTCTCTTGGATCCTGGTGTGCACAAGGTTCTGTTTGTTCCCTTGCAGAGTCTGTTTCCCCAGTCCTATGTAAGTTGTGATGGCTCTGTTGTGGGTTAATGGTGACCTTCTCCAAGAGGGCTTATGCCATATCCAGGTCTACTGTACCCAGAGCCCCTGCCCCCACAGCAGTCTACTGCTGACCCATACCTCCACAGGAGACACCCAAACAATTCTATCTCAGTCTCTGTGGGGGTCTCTGGATCCTGGTGCACACAAGGTATGTTTAAGTCCTCTGAGCATCTCTGGCAGGTATGGGATTTGATTCTAAAGGCGAGTTCATCCCTCCTGCTGTCTTGCTGGGGCTCCTCCTTTGCCCTTGGATGTGGGATATCTCCTCAGAGTCGCTCCAGTGCCAAGCAGCAGACGTGGGGTATCTCCTCACTATAAGAGATCTCTAGTCTCATATATGTATATATGTGTGTATACATATTTTTAATTTACAGAAATGGTCTTATTTGATACACTGTTATTCTTTTAATTCAGCATTATGTTTTTTGGAAAAGTTAAGTGATGATGAGAGACTAACCTATAAGATATAAAGGTTATTTCAAATATCTAATAATTCAATTTTTCTAGCACTGTTCCAGGAATAGACACATAAACTGTTAGAACAGAGATTCCAAAACTATTCCTATATACACATGGGAAACTCTTTTTATTTTTTTGGAAACTCTTAAGAATAGATTGGCTACTTAATCAGTCATGAAATAATGGATTAAAAAAATAATATTGACATATGAATAATAATAGGAACAACAACAATCAATACTTATTGGATATTTATTATGTTCCAGTCCTGCTCCAAATGTTGAAATACACACTCCATCTCATAACCATATGATGCAGGAAATATTTTTCTTTTATAGATGAGAAAATTGAGGCACAGGTACAGAGAGGTTCAATAACTTGACAATTCTCAAATGGAGGTTCCAACCCAGGCAGTTTGGATTCACTGTCCATGAGCTTAGTCACTATTCTAGACAGGTATCTCAGAGCTACATTCATTCTAAGCAGAAAAATAAAAATAGTTTCTTACTTTAAATCATTCATAAAAAATTACCTCTAATTTGTTTCTTTTTTTAAGAGCCTCCTTATTATATAGGAAATTGTATTAGAAATACAATCTAATATTTCTAGTCACTGGTGTCAGGTGGATGCTGACTCTCTTCCTAATATGAATCTAATATTCTAAATTTCTTAGAATTTTTTACTGACTTCAGGATATTCATTTTTGATTTGAGTTTTCCCATTTCCTGTATTCAGTACCTGATAGGAGAAACAAATTTGCTTTACCAAGAACTGTTAACTGTTACATTCTAGGAAGAATGTAGAGAAAAAAGTGATGGACTATACCTGATCCACCTAAGAATAGAGTTTGCCATCTGAAAGTCCTGTATACTATTAGAAGCAGATAATAAAGACTGCTGAAAAGGAAATTTTGACACAGAATATTGAGTTATCCATCCATGGAAAATCTTGGGGCATGTTACCTAAATGTCAGGATGCTTCCTGAATGTGAATTATGGGAGAAAGAAAACTCTCTAATGGTATAGAGTCTAAGAGAAGGTACCTAGAAATCCATAAATTCATCTGTACCTTGCAATCAGTTGGAATGAATTGGCTGCTCATGAAGATTCAAGATTCCAATAAAAAGGTAAATGAAGTTTCAGTGATAAATACATCTAAGTTTAATTTTATTTGCATTATATTAGATTATATATTTAAAATGTCTATCTGATATAACTAAACTCTCTGAAGTTCTGGCATTTCCTCATCTCTTTCACAGTTACCATTGTCTTTCAGTCAGTATCTTGTGTATAACCTTTCCCTTTGCTCCAAGAGTAAGGTTTGAGTTTCAGTGAACAGTATAGACAGGAAATTCAATCCTGTATCTCTCACAAAAATTTTTAGGAGTCCAAGGAGATATACACAGTTATTTTAAAATGTTGTCTTCTCTTTCGTATCTCTTGTCCTCAAAATCCTAAGAGCCTTGCCTTCATCTGTAGCAGACAGCTGTTATCCATGCCACTCTGTCCTTGACAATGGGGAGTTAGGCACTATCTTGCTCCTAACAGATTATGTCTTCTCTGTCATGACCAGTAGCCCTGAGGAATGGAGCATTTCTTCCATGACCTATGCCTTTATCAATGATATACTCACATCACTTTTTCCTTGGATGGTATTGAAAGAGTAGGGAAAGAAGGAAATAAGTAGACAAAGCAGGTGTTCAGGGAGTAATACCTCTGGATCTGTATATGTTGGTTATGTGGGCACATCTATGTTTATGAATTCTTCTCTCCTCAGTCTACCAAAGAATTAGCACTTCTGCCACCCTCTTCCTTGATAAAAATGAAAGAGAAGGGAGGCAAAGAAGAGGGAGTAAAAGTAGGACATGGAAACACCTAAAATTCCTTAGAAGAAACCTGAATATTTTTGACTTGCCATTTGGGAAACAGGGTTCTTTCATTTTCTTAAAGTTGTCTTTCTGTAAAACACTAGAAATATTCAGTCCTGCATCATATTTTGAGATCTAAGGTCTAATTTCTGATTTCTATGTGCTACTTGAAAGTCATACTGAGAAATAAGAGTCTGGAAACTCAACTAGATGGAAGGAAATATCTGTTCCCATGTTCCAGTGCTTCATGTTTTTCAGTTCAATTCAGTCACTCAGTCGTGTCCGACTCTTTGCGACCCCTGAATCCCAGCACGCCAGGCCTCCCTGTCCATCACCAACTCCTGGAGTTCACTCAGACTCACATCCATCGAGTCCGTGATGCCATCCAGCCATCTCATCCTCTGTCGTCCCCTTCTCCTCCTGCCCCCAATCCCTCCCAGCATCAGGGTCTTTTCCAGTGGGTCAACTCTTCGCATCAGGTGGCCAAAGTACTGGAGCTTTAGTTTTAGCATCATTCCTTCCAAAGAAATCCCAGGGTTGATCTCCTTCAGAAGGGACTGGTTGGATCTCCTTGCAGTCCAAGGGACTCTCAAGAGTCTTCTCCACCACCACAGTTCAAAAGCATTAATTCTTCGGCACTCAGCCTTCTTCACAGTCCAACTCTCACATCCCTACATGACCACAGGAAAAACCATAGCCTTGACTAGACGGACCTTAGTCGGCAAAGTAATGTCTCTGCTTTTGAATATGCTATCTAGGTTGGTCATAACTTTTCTTCCAAGGAGCAAGCGTCTTTTAATTTCATGGCTGCAGTCACAATCTGCAGTGATTTTGGAGCCCCAAAAAATAAAGTCTGACACTGTTTCTACTGTTTCCCCATCTATTTCTGAAATATTTCTGTATTACTTAGCTGTAGTTAGTTTCAATATAACTGTAGAAAAAATGGGAAAAAATTTGAATTTAATAAAATTGAGATCAAATTTTACAATTGATGTTCTTGATTATAAAAAGTTTTGAGTGTTCTGAATCCAACTTCAAACCTCCTGTCAGTATCTTTGGACTAGAGAGGCAAAGATTGTGAATTTCAGTCTGACCTTTCAAATATCTGTTTAAAGTTAGTATGATATCTTTGAAGAACAAAATTCAAATTCTACCACAGTGATGTTAATACCTAAAAATGATATGAATAACCAGTAATCAAGATACTCAAAATCATAGGTAACCAAGAGAGTAAGTAGCCACTGATTTTAAGGAGTCTTAAGAAATAATGATGTGATAATCTTACTAGACAACCCAAATGAGATTATGATTTTGAACGTATTTTATAATTTAGAGGGACCCTGGACTGTTATCTTGTTATTACATATATAGTCAAATGCTCTGTAAACCCCCCAAATCTCATCTACCAACTTCCTCAACAAAAGCAAGCATCTTTTTTTGCCTGTCATCACTGTAAATCCTAGGGAACTGCAAGAATGTCACTAGGGGTTATTTCACTAATGTTTTCAATCAACCAGATTTGCAATATCAAAGTACTAAAAGCATTTTAAAAGTTTTTTTTTTTAATTGTGAACACTGTTTTGAACCATTGTGAGGATATAGATTCTAGAAGCACCATTCATAAAACTTTCTATTTTCCTACATGGTTGATCTGATTTCTTACTATTACAGGTATTTCACAGGGAGGACTTGCTATCTGTTGGTATATGTCTACTCTTTCACTCCTATACAGTTTGAAAAAAAAAAAAAAAAGATACTTTCTTGATGCTCCCCAGACTATGAAGTGAGTCCAGGACAGATTACCTTCCAGGGTGTGTCAAAGGGATAGTGAATTGTTTGAGGGCAGAGGAACGCTGGTTCAGCACAATTTTGTCTTCCTGCACTAACTGCAGAAGGGAGCCTGGGATGAATGAAGTTGGCCTTAGTGAATTGTGTTCAATGCCCAGGAGCTGGCCAAAATCCCTGCCCTTTTTGTAGCAGTCTGATGTTGTAGTGCACAGCCACTGGAAGTACAATGTCATACAATTTGAAACTGATCTCAGAGGCCAGATCCAAAATCTATGGGAGAGGTGGATACCCCCATCATTTACTCTGACTGGTATGAAAACAATATCATTTTGTTTTTGTTGTCTCTGTTTTTATCTCTGTGTTTCTCTTTGCCTTCCTTCTGTGGATTATTTGAGAGTTGAGTGTTTCTTAGGATTCCATTTGGGTGCATCTCTTACAGATTTTAATATGTCTTTTTATAATACTTTTTATCAGGTTTGTAGGTATTGCATTTACCTAACTTTACACAGTCTACTGATGTTATCATTTGACCAAAGAGAATGAAGTATACAAACCTCCCTCCCATTGTATTCCTTTATTCTCCTCCATTTATAATATAATTATCTTAAGTGTTTCCTCTACCTACATTTAGAACTTTGCTTCAACTCTCAAAGATAATTTAGAAAGAGGAGAATGAAGGCCTATTGTATTAACCCATATTTTTGCTTCCCATATGCTTTCTTCCTTCTTGATTTAAAAAAAAAAAATCTTTTTCTTTCTATTTAGAGTACTTCTTCTAACTCTTCTTTTAGAGTAGGCTTCAGATAACAAATTCTCTTAGATTTCTTTCATCTGAGAATGTATGATTTCTCTTCATTCTAGAAGGATATTTTCACTGAGTATAGAGCTCTGGATTGACATTCTTTCAACACTTAAAAATATTGTTCAGCTTCCTTCCGGCCTCCATGGGTTCAGATGAATATTCTGCTATTAGTTGACTTTTTCCCTATTCATAAGGTATTATTTCTCTTTCCCTCTCTCCGCTTTCAAATTTGACTTTCATAGTTTGACTATGATATATCTACTTCTGCTTTATTGACTATGCCAAAGCCGTTGACTGTGTGGATCACAATAAACTGTGGAAAATTCTGAAAGAGATGGGAATACCAGACCACCTGACCTGCCTCTTGAGAAATCTGTATGCAGGTCAGGAAGCAACAGTTCGAACTGGACATGGAACAACAGACTGGTTCCAAATAGGAAAAGGAGTACGTCAAGGCTGTATATTGTCACCCTGCTTATTTAACTTATATGCAGAGTACATCATGAGAAATGCTGGACTGGAAGAAACACAAGCTGGAATCAAGATTGCTGGGAGAAATATCAATAATCTCAGATATGCAGATGACACCACCCTTATGGCAGAAAGTGAGGAGGAGCTAAAAAGCCTCTTGTTGAAAGTGANAAAAAGAGTACGTCAAGGCTGTATATTGTCACCCTGCTTATTTAACTTCTATGCAGAGTACATCATGAGAAACGCTGGACTGGAAGAAACACAAGCTGGAATCAAGATTGCTGGGAGAAATATCAATAACCTCAGATATGCAGATGACACCACCCTTATGGCAGAAAGTGAAGAGGAGCTAAAATGCCTCTTGTTGAAAGTCAAAGAGGAGAGTGAAAATGTTGGCTTAAAGCTCAACATTCAGAAAACCAAGATCACGGCATCTGGCCCCATCACTTCATGGGATATAGATGGGGAAACAGTAGAAACAGTGTCAGACTTTGTTTTTTGGGGGCTCCAAAATCATTGCAGATGGTGACTGCAGCCATGAAATTAAAAGACGCTTACTCTTTGGAAGAAAAGTTATGACCAACCTAGATAGTATATTCAAAAGCAGAGACATTACTTTGCCGACTAAAATCCGTCTAGTCAAGGCTATGTTTTTTCCTGTGGTTATGTATGGATGTGAGAGTTGGACTGTGAAGAAGGCTGAGCGCAGAAGAATTGATGCTTTTGACCTGTGATGTTGGAGAAGACTGTTGAGTGTCCCTTGGACTGCAAGGAAATCCAACCAGTCCATTCTGAAGGAGATCAACCCTAGGATTTCTTTGGAAGGAATAATGGTAAAAAAGCTCCAGTACTTTGGCTATCTTATGCAAAGAGTTGACTCATTGGAAAAGACCCTGATGCTGGGAGGGATTGGGGGCAGGAGGAGAAGAGGACGACCGAGGAAGAGATGGCTGGATGGCATCACAGACTCAATGGACGTGAGTCTGAGTGAACTCCGGGAGTTGGTGATGGACAGGGAGGCCCACCGTATTGTGATTCATGGGGTCGCAAAGAGTCAGACACGACTGAGCGACTGAACTGAACTGAAGGTCTTAATTAACATAGGGCCTTTCTCATGGTTGAGTCAATGATTGCCGCCAGGCCTCCACGTCCTTAGGCACCTGGGAATATATTAATCAATGTATTTGGAATATAGAAAAAGAAATATAGTAGTTTTTGATGTTAGCAACACTAGGCTTTTTGAGTTAATGAAATTTCTTCTTTGTTATAGATCACTGTACTTTGTTATAGATCACTGTGTCCTTGCTATATAAAAATGTAAATTTATCACTATCTTAAGACTAAATAGGTCTTAAGGGGAACATTGGTGAAGGGATTTCATTTGTTGGGCTGATGTTTTGCTCTTAAATCTCCATATTCCCTGCCCTTATAATGAATATAACTAGCATATAAGAAAAATAAGTATTAATGTTTAAGATTAATCATGTTAACCTTGGGTTAAATAAATTTCTTTCTTGATTTTAACTCACCACACCCTCACCCTACAGGAATGTAACTTTATTTGGAGGATGGTGCCTGGGTTAAGAAAAAACACCTTGGAAAAAATAAGTTTTTTGGTTATCAGAAAGAAAGGGTCATAAAGTGTCAGCAGGCCTCATGGCCAGAAGATGATGTAAAACCCCTAAGACCTTTTTTTATGTAAAGCACCCGATTTTGACAAAGGTCAGGACTGCTGACCCCCATGTGACTCTGTATTCATCCCTATGTGTAAAAAAGATATATAACCAAACCTGAAAATAAAGAAAAGGGGATCAGTTTCTGGAAAGGCTGATTCCCGCCGTGTCATTCTTTCTTTCTCCTTCTGGCTGAATTCCCATCTGGGGAGTGGGTACTCACCAAGCCTGGGCTTCTAAGATTGGACTGGGGAGGCCTCAGTGCCTCCTCTCCTTTGGGAGAATGGAAAGATGCCTGTGGCCTACGTAGGTGGTGATTGGTATTCCACATAAATCAAGTTATTCAGCCTTCTTTTCTCCATATAAAATTTCCTACTATACTATTATTTCCTAATCTAATCTTATATTTCTCAATAAGTGTTTTTCTCACCGACTCCGTCTCTGCCTTCGAATCACCCTGGATCCAACGGGGCTGGACCCTGGCATGTAACAATCTAGTTTCAATCCAAGAAGAATATATAAAATTTATAATACATATTAACCCCACATAAAAACACCTCAATACATAAGGCACATGCTAACAGCCATACAAGGGGAAATCAGTAGTAACACAATCATAAAGAGGAACTTGAACACCACACTTACACCCATGGATAGAGCATCCAGATAGCTACAGGTTTGCAAGGAAACACAGCCTTAAATAACACATTATATCTAATGGACCTAACTGATATCTAGAGGACATTCACCCAAGGCAGCAGAATACACATTTTTTCTCAAGTGCACATAGAATATTCTTCAAGAAAGAACACATCTATCTTGAAGGTCACAACTCAAGTTTCAATAAAATTTGAAAATATTGAAATTATATCAAACATCATACCACAATGCCATGAAATTATATATGACAAGGAAAAATGTTGAAATACAAAAACATGGAATTATACAGTATTCTTCTAAATAACTGAGGAGTCACTAAAGAATTCAAAGAGAAAATAAAAATATACCTAGAAAAAAAAGTATATTAATTAGGTACACCATTACTACTTTCTACCAATGAATGCTGCTGAGTAAACATTGTTAAATCTCCCCCAACTCCATTGGAATCATGTTTAAGTCAGAGTCTCCCAAAGAGAGTGAATTGCTACAGAAATTCTTAATTAGAAGTCTGAGATTTGAAACAACCAATGAAAATCTAAGGAGCCATTTTGAGCAATGAGGAACTCTCACAGACTGGTAATCATGGATCCAAACACCAAGAACTCCAGAGGCTTGGTTTTTGTCACATATGCCACTGTGAAGGAGGTAAAAACAACCTGGATGCAAGGCCATGTAAGGTGGACAGATATGTTGTGGAACTGGAGAGCGCCACCTCAGAAGAAGATTCTCAAAGATCTGGTGCCCACTTAACTATGTCCTAGCTATTGCAAATAGCAGAGAAAGCAAGAGAAATGAAACTCAAAGGAGAAAAGGAAAAATATATCCATCTGAAAGCAAGGAGCAATTAGCGAGCATTTGTAAGTGGTCAATGCAACGAAATAGAGGAAAACAACAGAATGAAGTATACTAGCGATCTCTTGGGAACATTTCATGCAAAGAAAGCCACAATAAAGGACAAAACCTGTATGAACCTAACAGAAGCACCTGGTAAGAAGAAGAGGTGATAAGACTACCAAAAATGATACAATAAAGGTTGTAATGATCAAATAGCAATGGTAGTGTGATCACTTACCTAGAGCCAGACAGCTTAAAGTGCAAAGCCAAGTGGTCCTTAGGAAGCATCACTAAGGTCAAAGCTAGTGAAGGTGATGTAATTCCAGTTGAGCTATTTCAAATCCAAAAGGATGGATTATTCCTGGGGGGCAGTCCTAAAATGATGGAGGAATAGGATGGGGAGACCACTTTCTGCATGACAAATTCATCAAAAGGACATTTGAATGCTGAGCAAATTCCACAATACAACTCTTAATGCTGGCAGAGGACATCAGGCCCCAGAAAGGCAGCCCATTGTCTTCGAAGGGAGGTAGGAAAAAAATATAAAAGAGAGACAAAAGATGTAGGGATGGAGATCTGTCCCAGGAATGGAGTCTTAAAAACGAGATTTCCAAACACTGGGAAATTCTCACTCGTGGATCTGTGGCAACCCTTGAAACCTCACACGGCAACATTACCAGGAGGAAAAACAAGTAAAAAGTTAAAACCTACAGATTACATGCCTAAGGGCAAATCTCAGCAGAGAAGCAGGGCAGACGTTCGACCTGCCACTAGCAAGTGGGGGGGTGGACAGGGAGGTGCTGGTTTCATTGCTTAGGGTAAGGACTTGGCCTGAATGTCCCAAGGGCAATCTGAGGGAACTAAGTAGAAATAGCAACCCAAACTGTGGTATAGCTATCCCACAAAAAGCCCTAACCCTAAGACACTGACAGGCCCGCTCACAGAGCAAAGCATTCAGCAGAGCTAGTTAGCTGCAGATTGCCACATCCCTTGAGGAGACAGGCAGGTGAGGGCAGCCAGAGCTGGAAGGGGACTATCGTGACCCCAGAGAAGGAGCCTGTACCAAGCTGCAAGTAGGCTTCATTGATAACCAAAAGGTCCTGAGTTTCTTGATGGTCGACATCCACTGGGAAGTTCACAGCCGGAGGTCAGCTCTCCTGAAGAGACACATGGCACATCAGAGAAGACGCGCCTGTTGCACTCCCTGAAAACCAAGTGTCTGGGACAGGGGAGATGATCAGGCAAAGTCCCAATCTGGGGATGACTGTGCTCACCATGCATCTAGTCGCCTGAACTGCTCGGACCTGGGAAGAGCAAAAAATGCAGGGCCAAGTAAGTCTGCGCCTTTGTGGAGTACCCAAGAACCTGAACCTGAGTGGCTTAGACCTGGGAAGTGCATGCAACCCAGGGCCCACCTTAGACAGTTCCCAGCAGAGCAACTTCGAGCCTGAGCAGTGTAGACTGGGAAAGCACACACACCATGACCAGTGGCAACTCAGCATGGCCGAGACACTGCAAGCACTCCCACACATGCCAGTGACATTTGTTTGCAGTGTCCCTCACTCCTCAAAGCATGACTGAACAAGTGAGACTAAAGAATTGACCACCATCGCCCCCTTGTATCATAGTGGAAATTAGACACTGAAGAGACCAACAAACAGAATAAGTTAAAATGAGCAGAGGGAACCACTTTGGAAGTGACGGGTGCAACAGAACAAAGCCCTGTAGTTAGCATCAACTACATTGGAACGGGCCTATAGATGTTGAGAAGTATAAGCCAGATCAAGGAACTATCTGAAAGTGCATTGACCCCAAACTGTCTGCAACAGCTCTAGAGAAAGTCTTAGATATATTTTTACTGTTATCATTTTTTAGGTATTTTTTTTTAATTTTTAAGTTCTCTATTACTCTTTTATTTTCATTTTTATAACCTACAATTACTTTGGGAAAAAAGGTCCCATTTTAAAAGTAAACTTCATATATATATATTTTGTGACTTTATTCTTTAATACTGTTTTTGAGAATCTAACCTCTACTCTAGATTTTTTAATCTTTGTTTTTCAATATTTTTTTTATCAGTTTTGTACCTTTAAGAACCCAATCTTCAGTACCCATTTTTACTTGGGAGTGAGATTATTGGCCTGATTGCTCTCTCCCCCTTTGGATTCTCCTTTTCCTCCACCAGGTGGCCTCAATCTCCCCCCTACTCCTTCTCTTCTCTACCCAACTCTTCATCTCTTTGTGTATTCTAGGCTGTGGAGAACACTTAGGGAAGTGATTACTGGCTAGATCTGTCTCTCTCCTTTTGATTCCCCATTTTATCCTTCTGGTCACCTCTGTCTCCTTCCTCCCTCTTCTTTTCTTTCTATAACTCTGTGAACATCTCTGAGCAGTCCAGACTGTGGAGAGCACATAAGGAAGTGACTACTGGCTAGCTCGCTCTCTCCTCCTGATCCCCCATCTTCTTCTCCTTGTCACTTCTATCTCCCTCTCCCTCTTCTCTTCTCCATATAATCTGTGTACATCTCTGGGTGTCCCTCACTGTAGAGAAACTTTTCATCATTAACCTAGATGTTTTACCATCAGTGCTGTATAGATGGAGAAGCCTTGAGACTACTGTAAGAATAATAGTGAAAACAAGAAGCAAGAGGCTTAAGTCCAAATCCTGAGAACACTAGAGAACTCCTGACTCCAGGGAACGTTAATTGATAGGAGCTCATCAAATGCCTCCATACCTACACTGAATCCAAGCATCACCCAAGGGCCAACAAGTTCCAGAGCAAGACATACACTTCAAATTCTCCAGCATCACAGGAACATAGCCCTGAGCTTCAATATACAGGCTGCTCAAAGTCACACCAAACCAAGGACATCTCAAAACTAATTACTTGACACTTCATTGCACTACAGAGAGAATTAATGCCGCTCCATCCACCAGAACACTGAAAAAAAATTGCATAACCAGGAAATCTTGACAAGCCACCTCCAACCCCACCCACAGCAAGGAACCTCCAGAATAAAGAGAAACTACAAACTGCCAGATATGGAAAGGCCACCCCAAACACAGCAACATAAACAAGTTGAAAAGGCAGTGAAATACCAAGCAGTTAAAGGCTAAATGCTCACCAAACCAAACAGAAGAGGAAAAAATAGTGAATCTATTTGACAAAGAATTCCAAATAATGGTAGTGAAAATTATCCAAAATCTTGAAAAGAAAGTGGAGTTACTATGGATAAATAGCCTGGAGACAAGTATCAAGAAGATGCAGGGAATGTTTAAGAAGGGCCTAGAAGAAATTTTAAAAAGACTCAATATATAATGACTAATACCATAAATGAGATAAGAAACACTCTGCAGGGAAGCAATAGTAAAATAACTGAAGCAGAAGATAGGACAAATGACATAGAAGATAGAATGGTAGAAATAAATGAGACAGGAAAAAAGAAAAAAGAATTAGAAGATGTGAAGACTACCTCAGAGAACTCTGGGACAATTTTAAACACCCCAACATTCAAATCATAGGAATCCCAGGAGAGAAGACAAGCCGAGAGACCATGAGAAAATATTTGAGGAGATAATACTTGAAAACTTCCCTAAAAAGGAGAAGGAAATAGTCACCCAAGTCCAAGAAACCAAGAGAGTTCCAAACAGGATATACCCAAGGTGAAACACTCCAAGAGTACACATTAGTCAAATTAACAAAGATCAAAAACAAAGAATAAATATTAAAAGCAGTAAAAGTAAAACAACAAATAACACACAAGGGGATTCCCATAAGGATAACAGCTGATCTTTCAATAGAAACTTCAGGCCAGAAGGCAATGGCAGGACATACTTAAAGTGATGAAAGAAAATAACCTACAATCCAGATTATTGTACCCAGCAAGGATCTCATTCAAATATGAAGGAGAAATCAAAAGCTTTACAGGCGAGCAAAAACGGAGAGAATTCAGCACCACCAAACCAACTCTCAAACAAATCCTAAAGGATCTTCTCTAAACAGGAAACACAGAAAAGACATATAAACTCGAACCAAAAACAACAAAGTAAATGGCAACAGGACCATACTTATCAATAATTACCTTAAATGTAAATGGCCCCAACCAAAAGAGAAAGTGTGGCTGAATGGATAAAAAAACAAGACCCCTATATATGTTGTCTACAAGAGACCCACGTCAAACAAGAGACACATACATACTGAAGTGAAGGACTGGAAAAAGATATTTCATGCAAATAGAGACCAAAAGAAAACAGAGGTAGCAATACTCCTATCAGATAAAATAGACTTTTTAAAAAAGGCTGTGAAAAGAAACAAAGAAGGACGCTACATAATGATCAAAGGATAAATCCGGGAAGAAGATATAATAATTATAAATATATATGCACCCAACATAGGAGCACCGCAATATGTAAGACAAATGTTAAGATATATGAAAGGAGAAATTAACAATAACACAACAATAGTGGGAGACTTTAATACCCCATTAAGGATAATACAACTATGGATAGATCAACTAAACAGAAAAGTAACAAGGAAACACAAACTTTAAATGATGCATTGACCACTTAAGCCTGATTAATCTCTGTAGGACATTTAACTCTAAAACAATGAATTTCACCTTTTTCTCAGGTGCACATGGAATTTTTCCCAGATAGATCACATCCTGGGCCATAAATCTAGCCTTGGTAAATTTTTTAAAATTGAAATCATTCCAAGCATCTTTTCTGACCACAATGCAGTAAGCTTAGGTCTCAATTACAAGAGAAAAGCTATTAAAAATTCCAATATATGGAGGCTGAATAACATGCTTCTGAGTAACCAACAAATCACAGAAGAAATCAAAATATGCATAGAAGAAAATAAATGAAAACACAAAAAGCTAAAACCTATGGGACACTGTAAAAACAGTGCTTAGGGGAAGGTTCATAGCAACACAGGCTTAACTCAATACAGAAGAAAAAATCAAATAAATAACCTAACTCTACACCTAAAGCAACTAGAAAAGGAAGAATGAAGCAACCCAGGGTTAGTTAAAGGAAAGTGCAAAAGAGACAAAAGAGACCATGGCAAAAATCAACAAACCCCAAAGCTGGTTCTTTGAGAAGATAAATAAAATTGACAAATCATTACCCAGATTCATCAAGAAACAAGGGAGAAGAATAAAATCAGAAATGAAAATGGAGAAATCACATCAGACAACACAGAAATAGAAAGGATCAGGAGACTACTATCAGCAACTATACACCACTAAAATAATCAACTTGGAAGAAATGGACAAACTCTTAAAAAAAGTACAATTTTCCAAAACTGAACCAGGAAGAAATAGAAAATCCTAACAGACCTATTACAAGTACAGAAATTGAAACTGTAATCAGAAATCTTCAAGCAAACAAAACCCTGGACCAGACGGCCTCATAACTGAATTCTACCAAAAATATGACTAAAGTTAACACCTGTCCTATTCAAACTCATCCAGAAAATTGCAGAGGAAGGTAAACTTCCAAATGCATTCTATGAAGCCACCATCACCCTAATATCAAAATATGACAAAGATGACCCCCCCACACACACACAAAAAAAAAAAAAAAAAAAAGAAAAAGAAAGAAAAGAAAACTGCAGGCCACTATCACTTTTGAACATAAATGCAAAAATCCTTAACAAAATTTGAGCAAACAGAATCCAACAATATATTAAAAAGATCATACATCATGAGCAAGTGGGCTTTATCCCAAGGATTCAAGGATTATCAATACACTCAAATAAACCAACATAATACAGTTCAGTTCAGTCGGTCAGTAGTGTCAAACAATTTGTGACCTGAGAATTGCAGCACGCCAGGCCTTCCTGTCATCACCAAATCCTGGAGTTCAAAAAAAAGTCATGTCCATCGAGTCAGTGATCCCATCCAGCCATCTCATTCTCTGTTGTCCCCTTCTCCTCCTGAGCCCAATCCTTCTCAGCATCAGAGTCCTTTCTAATGAGTCAACACTTATGAGGTGACAAAAGTATTGGATTTTCAGCTTTAGTCCTTCCAAAGAACACTCAGGACTGATCTCCTTTAGAATGGAGTGGTTGGATCTTGGAGTCTAAGGAACTCTCAAGAGTCTTATCCAACACCATAGTTCAAAAGCATCAATTCTTTGGCCCTCAGCTTTCTTCACAGTTCAACTCTCACATCCACACATGACCACAGGAAAAGCCATAACCTTGACTAGACAGATCTTTGTTGGCAAAGTAATATTTCTGTTTTTGAATATGCTATCTAGGCTGGTCATAACTTTCGTTCCAAGGAGTAAGTGTCTTTTAATTTCATGGCTGCAGTCATCATTTGCAGTGATTTTGGAGCTCCCCAAAATAGTTTCCACTGTTTCCCCATCTATTTTCATGAAATGATGGGATCAGATGCCATGATTTTGTTTTCTGAATGTTGAGCTTTAAGCCAACTTTTTCACTCTCCACTTTCACTTTCATCAAGAGGCTTTTTAGTTCCTTTTCACTTTCTGCCATTAGGATGGTGTCATCTCCTTATCTGAGGTCATTGATGTTTCTCCTGGCAATCTTGATTCCAGCTTATGCTTCTTCCAGCCCAGCTTTCTCAGGTGTACTCTGCATTTAAATAAGCAGGGTGACAATATACAGCATTGATGTACTCCTTTTGCTATTTGGAACCAGTCTGTTGTTCCATGTCCAGTTCTAACTGTTGCCTCCTGACCTGCATACAGATTTCTCAAGAGGCAGGTCAGGTGGTCTGGTATTCCCATCTCTTTCAGAATTTTCCACAGTGTATTGTGATCCACACAGTCAAAGGGTTTGGCATAGTCCATAAAGAAGAAATATATGTTTTTCTGGAACTCTTTTGCTTTTTCCATGATCCAGAGGATGTTGACAGTTTGTGCTCTGGTTCCTCTGCCTTTTCTAAAAACACCTTGAATCTGGAATTTCACATTTCAATTATCAGTGAAGCCTGGCTTGAAGAGTTTTGAGCATTACTTTACTAGCATGTGAGATGAGTGCAATTGTGTGATAGTTTGACCATTCTTTGGCATTGTCTTTGGGGTTGGAATGAAAACTGATCATTTCCAGTCCTGTGGCCACTGCTGAGTTTTCCAAATTTGCTGCCATATTGAGTGCAGAACTTTCACAGCATCATCTTTCAGGATTTGAAATAGCTCAACTGGAATGCCATCATCTCCACTAGCTTTCTTTGTAGTTATGCTTTCTAAGGCCCACTTGACTTCACATTCTAGGATGTATGGATTTAGTGAGTGATCATACCATCCTGATTGTCTTGGTTGTGAAGCTCTTTTTTTGTACAGTTCTGTATATTGTTGCCACCTCCTCTTAATATCTTCTGCTTCTGCTTCCCTACCATTTCTGTCCTTTATCGAGCCCATCTTTGCATGAAACATTCCCTTGATATCTCTAATTTTCTTGAAGAGATGTTTAGTCTTTCCCATTCTGTTTTCCTGTTTCTTTGCATTGATTAATGAGGACTGTTGCTATTCTTTGGATGTAGAAAATAAGAAGTCAAGAAACACCTGGAAAGTAAAAGTGAAAGTGAAGTTGCTCAGTCGTGTCCGACTCTTTGCAACCCGTGGACTGTAGCCCACCAAGCTCCTCCGTCATGAGATTCTCCAGGCAAGAATACTGGAGTGGGTTGCCATTTCCTTCTCCAAACACCTGGAGTAACAGGCAAATTTGGCCTTTGAATACAGAATGAAGCAGGGCAAAGACAAATAGAGTTTTGCCAGGAAAAGGCACTGGTCGTAGCAAATACCCTCTTCCAAGAACACGAGAAGACTACACATGGATATCAACCAGATGGTCAACTCCAAACTCAGATTGATTATGGAGAAACTCTGTACAATCAGCAAAAACAAGACCGGAAGCTAACTGTGGCTCAGATAATGAACTCCTTATTGCTAAATTCAGACTTAAATTGAATAAAGTAGGGAAAACCACTAGACCATTCAGGTATGACCTAAATCAAATCCCTTATGATTATACAGTGGAAATGAGAAATAGACTTAAGGGCCTAGATCTGTTAGATAGAGTGCCTGATGAACTGTGGAATGAAGTTCGTGACACTGTACAGGAGACAGGGATCAAGACCATCCCCATGGCAAAGAAATGCAAAAATGCAAAGTGGCTGTCTGAGGAGGCCTTACAAATAGCTGTGAAAAGAAAAGAAGCAAAAAGCAAAGGAGAAAATGAAAGACATATGCATCTGAATGCAGAGTTCCAAAGAATAGCAAGAATAGATGGTCTCAGTGATGCTCATAGAAATGTTAAAAAAAAAATGATGTTGGGAACAATTCAGAGACTGTGTTCTCTGAATCTAGTGAATGGAGGGACATCTTGATGAAACGTATCAAATCTGATGTCATAACTACTCTCTAAAATACTAAAAGTAATGACTAAATGCTATTAAAGCAACAACATTTAATTGTGTTTAATTCACCAGAAGAAAGAAATGAGACATAAGTTTTGTGAACTTGAACATTTCATACAGAAATGCTAAATTTACAGTGCACTGTGGTTTATGTGATAAAATGAAGATATTTTATGACATCTTTGTATTGAATGTGAAGTGAAAATTGCTCAATCGTGTTCGACTCTTTGTAACTCCATGGACTATTCAGTCATTTAATTCTCCAGGCCAGAATGCTGGAGTGGGTAGCCTTTCCCTTTTTCAGGGGATCTTCCCAGCCCCTGGGAAGGTCGAACCCAGGTCTCCCGCATTGCAGGCAGATTCTTTACCAGCTTAGCCACCAAGGAAGCCAGAGAATACTGGAGTGGGTAGCCTATTCTTTTTATGGTGGGTCTTCCTGGCCCAGGAATCGAACTGGGCTCTCCTGCATAGTAAATGGATTCTTTACCAACTGAGCTATTTTTGTGTTAATAATTTATTATATGTGATCACATTAAAATGTTTTAAATTATATATAAAATTATAGTTAATTTCTGAAGCTAAGTTTTGCTTCAAGAATACATTGACAATGTTAATTTTTATTTCCTCAGAAGGGGGAAATTTCTCTAAATTGAATTTATTTTAAAAAACTAAAAACTACAATGACTCAAGAATGTTTTGTCTAATGTGGCTTCGCTGTCAATTTACCCGAATTATACAACAAATATTTAACAATGTAGTTAGTGTGCTGAAGTAAAGGCAAGCCATATTTTTATGAAAAATATAATTTATGAATGGCATGTCTTTATAACTCATTTTAACATGGGCACTGTACCAACAGAAGTCTATCACTTGGATTACATTCATTTATCTTTGACATAAAACTAATGGTATTAATATTTTTCAGTTTTGTCATTATAAAGGGATACTTTTCAAGGAAGGATATTAGAACACATATGTCTAAAATTTTTATTTATTGGCTGTGTCGCACAGCATGTGGGATTGATCTTAATTCCTTGACCAGGATTAAACCCGACCCCCTGCAATGAAATTGCAGAGTTTTACCCATGGGATGGCCAGGGAAGCCCCATAGGACAGAGTTTAACCAACGTCTGTCCACTTGGTTCGTATCTTTAAAATTCATTGTTATATGGTATGTGGGCCTATATTTGTACCCTGGCCTTTGGTCTGGGAATAATAAGAGTGGCCTGGCTCTGTTAGTTAGTCCTTCTGTAGGAAGTAAAAAAAATACCTTTTGCAAAGGTTAGAGCTTCCTGTTTCAGAAACTAAGAGAACTCCAGAGACAAGTACAGGATTCTAGTTCAGATTCACAGTTCACCTGCAACCATCACATCATTTCAGACATTTGAGGATTGAGAATATTTAAAGAAGATTGTGCTTACATATTTGCAATGGGTTATACTTTAGTGGGGGCTTCCCCGTTGGCTCAGTGGTAAAGACTCTGCCTGCAATGCAGAAGCCTCAAGAAACATGGTTTGATAGCTGGGTTGTAAAGATCCCCTGGAGGAGGGCATGGCAACCCGCTCCAATATTCTTGCCTGGAGAATACAATAGACAGAGGGGCCTGGTGGGCTACAGTCCATGGGGTCGAAAAGAGTCTGACATGACTGAGCAACTAAGCGTGCATACTTCAGTGGATATCAACCCGTCTTATGTCACCTATAGAAACAGAACAACAGGAAAAAGAAATGATTAGGTTCTGGTTTGAGGGATTTCACTTGTGCCCGAGGAAAAATGTGTTTGGTAGCAGAGTTGCCTTAAACTGTGGACTGGTTGATTGAATGGAAGATAGGAAGCCCCCTTCCCTTTGGCTCTGACTGGATTTCTCTGATTTGAATGTTATAGATCTGGTAGAGTTACACCTAAAAGCAGACATAGGAATTATTTCCAGTTTTATTAACTTATTATTGACAACAGTTGTAAATTTTAAGGTGGACAACTTGACGTTTTGTATATGTACACATTGTGAAATGATCAATACAATCAAGCTAATTAACATATCCATCATCTCAACAGCTACTGTTTTCTTTCTTCTTTTTGGTAGGGTGTTTACAGGTCTAAAAGATTAGGATTTTGTGGCTTGCTGTTTTGGCTTTCCAAGAGGCTCAAGCGGTCAAAAATCCGCATGCCAGTGCAGGTACTATAAGACCTCAGTTCGATTCCTGTTATCAGGAAGATCCCCTGGAGAAGGAAATGGCAACCCACTCCAGTACTCTTGCCTGGGAAATCCTGTGGAGAGAGGAGCCTGGCAGGCTATGTTCATGGGGTCGCAAAGTGTCAAGCATGTCTAAGCATGCAAGTGCAGACACAGACAAGTCTGCTATTTAAACACTGCACAGTCACATCACTGTAGCTCAGAGTTGGGAAGTGAGTTTTACCGCAGTTTCCCTGGAAGTAGAGAACAGTCTCCATGAGTTGTAAAGCTACATGCTTTTTCTGGTTTGTATTCTTGCTAAAGTTTGTTGAAGCCCTTCAACAGTGGGGACTTTTGGTTCTTTTTTTTTTTTTTACCAGTGACCTAATCTGTTGTGGATAACCACCAAGAGTATGCTCCCACTGGCCAGGCAGCTGTGACACATCATAGTAAAGACCGGCTTTTTCAGATGCCTGCCCTCTGTGAAAGTGCCCTCCGGCCTGGCCCAGAGGTGGGGGGGGGGGCAATTCCTGGAGCTGCTGCTGAAAAGGGCTCTTGGCTCAGGTTTCAGAAGAGCAGCTGCTGGCAGTTCAGGAGTCTGAAACTGTTCAGAAGTGTAAACTGTCTGACTTACAAGGAAAGCTAGCAGCTCTGGTCTCAGGGAAAGAGATGGCTTTTGGAAGGGAATGATGAGCTGGAGCAGGAAACGGCAGGCAGCAGGGTAAAAGGGATGGCGTATGTGGGCTGTGGTGGCAGAAAGAGGGTCATGCTCCCAGAAGGGAAGATTGCCAGTGTGTGTGTGTGTGTGTGTGTGTGTGTGTGTGTGTGTGTATGTGCAGGTGTGTGTGTGAGAGGGGTGATGCTTGAGTGACAGCTGGCTAGAACGAAGGTTTGGGGCCCTTAAAAATGATCTGATAAGTGTCTGCAGGCTCAGTTATTTCAGTCGTGTCCAAATCTTTGCAAGCTCATGGACTGCAGCCCATCAGGTTCCTCTGTCCTGGGGATTTTCCAGGCAAGAATACTGGATTGGGCTGCCATGCTCTTCTCTAAGTGGTCTTCCTGACCCATGGGTTATATTCATGTCTCAAGTCTTAACACACAGGCTTCACACCATCACTTCTATTACATTCTTTTCTTTGAGCCCAACTCAAGGCTGGAGAATTAAGCTCCACCTCTTCAAGGAGGAAGAATTTGTGAACATGTTTAAATCTATCACAGGCTTTATCTATCATGGAATTGAAAGAAATTTATGTGGAAGTGATGGCTGAGTCACTTATTAAGATAGATCAGTCTGCTGGTGACATACTGGACAAGATCGAGAAAGGTAAGACTGAAGGCAGGCAAATGAGAAGAACCCTGAAATAGCCCAGATAGATTAAAAACAACTCTAGATGAGAGTAATTGGCAGAAGCGATTGTGGAGGAGATGGGTTTTTAAAAGACTAAGGAAGCAAAATTCTTTTAAGTGAGAAATAAAATCATTCAAAAATTAAATGTCATATTTTAATTAGTTAATATGAGTGTCTGATTGGAATAATGGTTACCAGTCAAGATAGAAAATCCAGGAGACAAAACTTTTAGTAACAAGAGTCAATTCAACACTATATTTTGAGTTTAAGCTTCCAGTTTTAGTGAATGAAGAGTTTTTTTTTCTTTGCCCCTGCAGTATTTATTTTTGCCTTATTTTGATAACAGCCTCCTTTTGGCAAGGTGATTCTACCCTTACCTTCTCTGCAAATAAACGTTTTTACAAAACATATAGACTCACAGACACAGAGAACAGGCTTGTGGTTGCCAAGGGGGTGGGGGTTCATATAAATGTGTTAAGTCAACAGGCATACACCTTAAAGTTACACAGTGTTATATGTCAATGAAATCTCAATAAAACTGGATAAAAGAATTCCCTCCATTCTGGTGACTCCATTCCAGTCATCAATATCTGACAAAACTGTTAATTGAAGACCTTTGAGGAATTTTACAATGGAAGTAGGCATGTGATGCTCAAAACAAAACAAATAGATTCCACACATATATGTTAATATATGATATTTTCCTTCTGATTCAGCTTGGTGCTCTGTGGTGACTTAGATGGTGAGATGCAGGGTGGGTGAGAGGGAGGCCCGAGAGAGGATATGTGTACCTATAGCTGATTCATGTTGCTGTATGGCGAAACCAACACAACATTGTCAAACAACTACACAACCCCAAAACAAACAAATGAACAAATAGCAGGCAGTGTTTTGCAGGTGACAAGACTGTAGCATAAAAGGCTGCCTCCCCGGTAAATGCAGACATGAGCTGCTCACGATCATGAATGGAGGCAGAGCGCAGCCGCAGACTTGGTGGTTTGGCGGCAGGCAGGATCCACATCTCCCCAGCTCCCACTCTTTTGATTCTTCCCACCACTGAACCACATTGGCCTGCTTGGGAACTGCATGGGCCTGCATTGGCAGAGAAGGACAGGTGCCTCGGCTGAGTGCAGAACCCTCAGTGGGTGGTGCTGACTCTCCTGCTCCACCATACCCTGTGCTGGCGGGGGATACAGTCTTGGTCTCAGAACTGGCATTTCTCTGTCTCCCTACTTATTAGCTGTGGGGCTCTGGGTCTGTGAGCCTTGGCTTCTTCTACTGTGGGAGGAGGTGATAAGATGGTGTCCTTGGAAGAATCAGGTGAGCTGATAATTCAAACACCTGGCACAGCCAATGCCCGGAGAGCTCAACCCAAGGCCATAGACACCATGGGTCTCTGCACTAGGGAGGTGGCCTTGCTCCTGCAGAGGTTCAGTCTGCATGGTCCTTTCTCACCCAGGAAGATTGTGGTTAGAGCTGAATGCTAAGACAACTCACAGAAATCACAGTTACAAATTTTTCTCTTTTAGATAGGTTTTTCTTTTCTTACACTGGCTGTTTTACTTCTTTAAAGGGGTCTGAGTTTTATTAGTTTCAGTGTTTTACTTTTGAAAATGTCTCTCTTCTCTTGGCTCTCACTCTTGGCTCCACGCAAAGGGAATGCATTTAAATCCTGCTCAGTGTTACTCAGGTGAAACGTTCACCAAATGTACCCGTGATTTGCCTAAAATACTTGCCTTATCTTAAGTCAGAGTCATGATGACCTGCAAGACCATAGTTGCTGCAATATGTTTTTTATACCTCTGATATCACTTAAATTATGGGCTTCCAGGTGGTGCAGTGTAAAGAATATGTCTTCCAATAGAGGAGAGACAAGAGACGTGGGTTCCATCCCTGGGTGGAGAAGATACCTTGGAGGAGGCAATACCAATCCATTCCAGCACTCTTGCCTGGAGAATCCCATGCACTAAAGAGCCTGGCAAGCTACAGTCCAGGGGTTCAAAAAGAGTTGGACACGACTGAGTGACTGAGTAAACTCAGAACCTCACTTTAATAGGCTTGCGATACAGCAAGGAGGAGCACAGACAGAGTCCTGTTCTTCGGGGTATGTTGTTCTATTGTTCTTCATTTCCATTTGCTGAACACCCAGAGGCAGTTTCTTCAAGTGGCCATTAGATAGGGAACAATTGAGGGAAATGAACCTTTAAGTTATTGAAAGGCTCTTTCACTGCACTTACTCATCTTCCATCCACTGTGTAAACGACCTTCCTTTCCCAAGTAGAGCCCTTCTCTGCCTTAAAAACAAACAAAACGCAGCCTGGGTTACATGGTTATTTTTCCACTGCAGCCATCTAATGGCAATGTGTGGTAATTCATGAGGAAGTGAGGATCTGGGTTTTGTTTTTTGTTCCTGTTCCCTGGAATACAGGTAGACCAAGACTTAGGTCTGGGAGCCAGCTCTTGTGGGGGTCAGTAGGCTATTTTGAATTATTTAATTTTTTTACCCTATTGGAAAATCTGTTCTTCTGGTATGCATTGATGCTGGAATCTGTTTGTGCTGTTTCTGTTAGAATTTATCTATGTATTTTGTGTTTTCTTGCTATAAGCTTACAAAAATAGGAAATATTTCCTCTATCCTGAAAGAAGGATGTCGGGGTCCAGCCCCGGTGGATCCAGGGTAATTCGAAGGGGAGACGGAATCGGCATCTTAGAAAAGAATTATTTAATTAGAAATATAAGATTAGGAAAAAATAGTATAGTAGGAAAATTTAGTGGCAAAAAGGCGCTGAGGAACTTGGTTTATGTAGAGAGCTAGTAAAACCTTGAGACAAGAGGTTTGCACTGTCTACGTTAGGCCACAGGCCCCGCTTCAATAGCGGAGGGTGCCCCGCCTTGGGCTCCCTCTCATGTTGGTCTTAGAAGCCCAGGCAAGTAAGTAGACACGGAGAACCTCCGTGCTCCAAGGGATCAGCCTGAAAAGGAGAAGGAAGGAGAGGGAGAAAGAAAGAGAGAGAGAGAGAGAGTCAACATGGGGGGAGCCAGATTTCCAAAACCAGTTTGAGAAGCTGGTCTGAGAAACTGGTCCAATCCTTTATTGTCCTGGAAAGCTTTTTGTACTTTTGGTTGTACATAGAGATCAATGGATAATACAAAGTTATGCAGGGTCAGCAGCCCTGACCATTATCAAGACCAGGCTTTCTTTCTGCAAATCTTTCTGTATACAAAGGGTCCCAGGTGATTTACATTATCTTCTGGCCAGAAGGCCAATTAACATTTTATGGCCCTCTTCTGATAAGGGTCTGTTAACCAGAAAACTTATTTACCTTAAAAGTGTTCTTCCCAAAGTCTGGTGCACTCTCAGAAAGCACTAAAAAAAGTTACATTCTTACATAGCAAGGACACAACAATTTATAACAAAGAAAGAGGAGTACAGTGATTTATAACAAAGAGAAAGTTCATTAACTCAAAATTCTAGTGTTGCTAACATCAAAAACTACTATATTCTTTTTTCTATGTCCCAATTACATTGATTAATATCCTTTGGGTGCCTAAGAGATAAAGAATATGGAGGCCTGGCAGCAAACATTAACTCAACAATGAAACCCTTCACCAAACTAATTCTTAGCTCTAAAAGGCTCTATATCTTTAAGATATTTTAAGCTTTGTGCCTCTCATGGTTGGGGGCTGTAAACAATCACAAGTTGTAAAAGTTTGGGGGAACCTATTAGGCAAGTTAGAGAGCCATCAGAGGGATTTGAGCTGAAACATTCCTTTCATATGCAGGAGACCAGTTGAAGCACTAAGTTAACTTTTTCCAGAGAAAAGTGGTTGGGGATAGCTCCCTGTAATGTCAGAAGAGGATAGTATAGCAGACAGTAAACAGACGATTTTGGTTTTGGGGTAGATGCTCAGGCAGAGGACCCCTTTAGACCTGACTCGCCTTGCCCCGTCAGGTCTCTCCGCATGATCTTGTCATGGGTGGGATCTCCCATGCTGGCTCCTGGCCGAAGGATCTCTGGGGTGCACATTAGATATGTTAAGATCAGAAGAGCAAAGGCACCTAAATGGCTCACAAATAATCTGGCCATCAGAAGTGCAGGTGCTTTACCATGGAGAGGAACATTCTGATAATGAACATCCCAGGGCATAGGAGGCAGGGGCTCACTTGGACTGGAGGTGTCTGAATCTAATTTCCCCTACTGGAGCACTGGAGAAGGATAGCAACTCACTCCAGTATTCTTGCCTGGAGGATTTCATGTACAGAGGAGACTGGCAGGCTATAGTCCATGAGGTCACAGGGTCAGACATAACTAAATGACTAACACTTTACTTCATATATATATATATATGTGCGCATGTGTGTGCACGTGTGTGTCCACTTGTGTGCTTAGTGGCTTAGTTGTGACCGACTCTTTGTGACCCCATGGACTGTAACCTGCTAGGCCCCTCTGTCCATGGGGATTCTCCAGGCAAGAATACTGGAGTGGATTGACATGCCCTCCTCCAGGGAAATCTTCCCAACCCAGGGATCAAACACAGGTATCCCAAATTGCAGGTGGATTCTTTACTAGCTGAGCCACACAATGACAGACTTTATTTTCTTGGGCACCACAATCACTATAGATGGTGACTGCAGCCATGAAATTAAAAGACGCTTGATCCTTGGAATAAAAGCTATGACCAACATAGACAGCATATCAAAAAGCAGAGACATTACTTTGCCAACAAAGGTCTATCTAGTCAAAGCTATGGTTTTCTGCAGTAGTCATGTATGGATGTGAGAGGTGGACTATAAAGAAAGCTGAGCACTGAATAATTGATGCTTTTGAACTGTGGTGTTGGAGAAGACTCTTGAGAGCCTCTTGGACTGCAAAGAGTTCAAACCAATCAACTCTGAAGGAAATTAGCCTGAATATTCATTGGAAGGACTGATGCTGAAGGTGAAACTCCAATACTTTGGCCACCTGTTGCCAAGAACTGACTCATTGGAAAAGACCCTGATGTCAGGAAAGATTGAAGGTGGGAAGAGAAGGGGACGACAGGAGATGAGATGATTGGATGGCATCACTGACTCAATGGACATGAGTTTGAGTAAGTTCCAGGAGTTGGTGATGGACAGGAAAGCCTGAAGTGCTGCAGTCCATGGGGTTGCAGAGAGTCATATACGACTGAGCAACTGAACTGGATTGAGCCACCATATATATATTTTGCAGATTGTACAATTGTGGAACACCTCACATATGTGCCTGTCATCCTTGCTCAGAGGCTTTGCTAATCTTCTGTATATTGTTCAATTTTAGTATATGCGCTCCTAGGAAAGATTGAAGGTGGGAAGAGAAGGGGACGACAGGAGATGAGATGATTGGATGGCATCACTGACTCAATGGACATGAGTTTGAGTAAGTTCCAGGAGTTGGTGATGGACAGGAAAGCCTGAAGTGCTGCAGTCCATGGGGTTGCAGAGAGTCATATACGACTGAGCAACTGAACTGGATTGAGCCACCATATATATATTTTGCAGATTGTACAATTGTGGAACACCTCACATATGTGCCTGTCATCCTTGCTCAGAGGCTTTGCTAATCTTCTGTATATTGTTCAATTTTAGTATATGCGCTCCTGACTCCAGTTTTCAGCATGTATTCTTTAAAGCAAACCTATCCCTTCTAATGCAGAAGGCAATGGCAACCAACTCCACTACTCTTGCCTGGAAAATCCCATGGATGGAGAAGCCTGGTAGGCTGCGGTCCATGTGGTCGCTAAGAGTTGGACACGACTGAGTGACTTCCCTTTCACTTTTCATTTTCATGCACTGGAGAAGGACATGGCAACCCACTCTAGTGTTCTTGCCTGGAGAATCCCAGGGGCGGGGGAGCCTGGGTGGGCTGACGTCTATGGGGTCGCACAGAGTTGGACATGACTGACATAACTTAGCAGCAGCAGCAGAAGCCCTTCTAAAGGAAACTCAAGTGATGTTTTCTGTACATGTAATATTGATATTGGGCTAGAGCAGATCTTTTTTTCAGTTGATCTGTATCCATTGTGGGGATCTTGCCCACTTTCTTTTTATTTTTTAAAAATATTTATTTTTATTTATTTGGCTGTACCAGATTTTAGCTGCTACATGCAAACTCTAGGCCTGGCATGTGGGCTCTAATTCCCTGGACAGGAATAGAACTTGGGCCCCCTGCGCTGAAGAGGTATATACTGACCTGCCTTCTGAGAAATGTGTATACAGGTCAAGAAGCAATAGTTAGACCAGACATGGAACAACAGACTGGTTCCAAACTGGAAATGGAGTATATCAAGGCTATATAATGTCACTCTGCTTATTTAACTTATATGTAGATATAACATGCAAAATGCTGGGCTGGATGATGCACAACCTGGAATCAAAATTGCCAGGAGAAATATCAATAACCTCAGATATGCAGATGACACAACCCTCATGGCAGAAAGCAAAGAACTAAAGAGACTTTTGATGAAAGTGAAAGAGGAGAGTGAAAAAGGTGGCTTAACACTTAATATTAAAAAAAAAAAAACAACTAAGATCATGGCATCCAGTCCTATTACTTCATCGCAAATAGATGGGGAAACAATGGAAACAGTGACAGATTGTATTTTACTGGAATCCAAAATCACTGCAGATGGTGACTGCAGCCATGAAATTAGAAGACACTTGATCCTTGGAATAAAAGCTATAAGTAACCTAGACAGCATATTAAAAAGCAGAGAGACATTACTTTGCCAACAAAGGTCCTTCTAGTCAAAGCTTCGGTTTTTCAAGTAGTCATGTATGGATGTGAGAATTGGACTATAAAGAAAGCTGAGCACGGAAGAAATGATGCTTTTGAACTGTGGTGTTGGAAATGACTCTTGAGAGTCCCTTGGACTGCAAGGAGATCCAACCAGTCCATTGTAAAGGGAATCAGTCCTGAATATTCATTGGAAGGACTGATGCTGAAGCTGAAACTCCAATACTTTGGCCAGGCACCATAGTAACCATTTGCATGACTTGTTTTATGACAGGAGATCTTGATAAGGAATATGGAACTAATAAGCCACCACCAACCAGAAGAGTACTGGAAAGGTCTAAAGGAGACACTGCATGTTGGTCCACTTCCCAGAATCCCTCTCACTAGCATCCATCTTGGCTGAGTGATGTGTGCGCCACCAGGAAAGACTCTGAATTAGAATGATTGGCCAAAGATCACCCGGAAACTAATCTCATCACCATAAAACCTGAGACTGGGAGCCACGTGGCAGAGTAGTTCTCCTGGTTCCCCTACCCTCCTGATCTTCACCCAGGTGCCCTTTCCCAATAAAATCTCTTGATTTGTCAGCTCATGTGTCTCCTTGGACAATTCATTTCTGAGTGTTAGACATGAGCCCAGTTTTGGGTCCCTCTTCCTGCAACAAAGCTTGTGACAGATACAATATAGCAATATTTAATTTATAATAAATCTAGGTGTAAGGCCAGACCATGGGGCCATGATGGGCCACCCCTCCTCTCTGCACCAGCGAGGGAAGTCCCTAATGGAAGGAACCTCCCCGATCCCGTGGACCAATGACAGCACACTTCGCGAGATAAAGCCACCCCACCCCAGCCATGTGCAAGGACCTGTCAGCCCACGACCCCTCAGCCTGGCTACCTATCCAAACCCCTGTCCATTAACCGTACCTTTTTTTGGGCAATCTAGCCTGACCATCCCCTGCAAGGAATGAATATAAGCCACTCTCCAGCACAGTCCAGGCATGAACTTTCTCGACCTGCTTCATTCCAGTCCGGGAACCCCAACCAGGCGCGCTTCCCCATTAAAGCCTGTTAGACACTCTATTCAGTGAATGTCTTGGTCGTCTTTTACCTAATACTAGGCACTACGAAAACTTTATGCTTAATGTTAATGACTGTTAGACATGCCTATATTAGAAAAAAATACTATATATTTAATATTGATTATTTCCCAATTTTGGAGAAGGCAATGGCATCCCACTCCAGCACTCTTGCCTGGAAAATCCCATGGATGGAGGAGTCTGGTAGGCTACAGTCCATGGGGTCACTAAGAGTCAGACACAACTGAACGACTTCACTTCCCCTTTTCACCTTCATGCATTGGAGAAGGAAATGGCAACCCACTCCAGTGTTTTTGCCTGGAGAATCCAAGGAATGTCGGAGCATGGTGGGCTGCTGTCTATGGGGTCACACAGAGTTGGACATGACTGAAGTGACTTAGAAGCAGCAGCATTTCCCAGTTTACATTAATCTAAAATTCATTTAGGTCTATTTTTTCTTGTATTTAGATTGTTTGATTTGTAAGGGCTTCCTTTTCTTTAGATTATTTAAATAAGAATTCACAACTTCAGCAATATTATAAAAAAAACCCAGAAGAATCACACTGAGACATACATAAATCTACTCAGATAGAGATCTAGTTTTCCACCTAAGATTTAAAATATCTGACCTCAGTTTTTTGGGGGGTGGGGGCTTGAAGTTCCCATTTGCCAAAGGCTAAGGTCTCAGGCAATCTGGGCAGTGCTTTTCAAGGAAAGGGTTAACGTCAAGCTTTGCCCTAGGCAGGCCTTTTTAACAAGCTAATTGTTTTTAATTGCATATGCAAAAGAACCAGCTTTACAATTTCCAAGAAAAATTTTTTTATTTTAACCAATTTTCTCTGGTTTTATAGACTATCATGTCCATCCTAGGTCAGGTCATCTTTCTTTTCTGTAGTTATGGTTTTATCCCTGAAAAAGATAGATC
>SJXQ01002966.1:0-28603 GCA_006408695.1 Aepyceros melampus | reverse complement strand
ACACATCTCAACACTTTACTGATCTCTGGACCTGCTGTGGGGACTACTCAGATTCTAATCTGGTCCTACTCTTGTGTGTTCTTGCTTCCAATGTCCATAGCTATCAGAGCTAGTGCATTTTCTTTTGTGGGAGCTCTCAATGGCCTTTTATATGTTCCATAGACACAGTCTTAGTTGATTGTGTGGATTTAATCTGCAGCTTGTACAGCTTGTGGGAAGGTTTTGGGTCTTCGTCCTTAGCCACAGTGCCCATGGGTTTCAATTGTGGTTTTATTTCCAACTCTACATGTGGGTCGTCCACTGGAGTTTAGCTCCTGAGGCTTCCCTGGAGGGCTTGGGTTTGCCCGTTTGAGGGCCAGGTGTGGAAGTAGTGAAGCTGCTTGTGTCGCAGGGTTTCTGGCAGCACCAGATACTCAGGGGTGTTGGCGGGTAGGGCAGCAGGAAATATACTGCTCTAGAAGGGTATGGCAACCAGTATTGGCCAATACGCTCCAGTATTTTTGCCTGGAGAATCCCTTCTCTGACACAGAAGCCTGGCAGGCCACAGTCTACAGAGTAGCAAAGAGTCGGACAGGACCGAAGCAACCCTGCGTGCCTAAACACAAGACATTTTTTCTTTGCCTGTGGCAGCTCTGCCCCAGTGAGAGTTGAGTGTGAAGGTGGTGCAGCTGCTTGGCTTGTGGGGACCCTGGTGGTGCCAAGTGTTCAGGGACACAGACTACCTCCGCAGCAGGAATTATGGCCCTATCAGAGTCTTTTTTTGAGCCTCTTGTAGCTGGCTATCAGAAGGCCTCTTGGGCTAGTCTTTCTCTGTAGCTCTGCCCATTCAGGCACTTAGAGGGATCCCTTGCCTGGGGTCCTTCTCTGTTTGATGCATCAGGCACATAGAGGGGCCCCCCTGACTGGGGTCCTACTCTATAGATCTACACATCAGTCACTGAAAGGAGCATCCTGGGTGGGGTCCTACTCTGTAGTTCAGTGTGTCAGGCATTTGATGGGCCAGCCTCTCTATTGTTCAGCTGCCTTGTTGGCATGTAGAGAGACAGAGAGGCTATGGTGATGGCTCCACCCTCTATGCATGACTCAGCAGTATCGCCTTGCTTCCATGGCTGCCTGGCTATCCTCCACAGGCATTTCCCACCACGATCCCCTCTCTCACATCCCCTCGATCCGTCTCTCCACAGTCAACAGCAGCCCTTACCCTCAGATTGCTCCACAATTCCTAAACTCCAGCTCCCAGCTGCTGCCCCTTCCAGGAGACCTGCATTCCTGCCCAGCATATATATGCCTGTGGCAAGGACTGTCTGATTCTCATTCCATTTAGGCTGCCACAGATGAGCTGTTTCACTCTCAGCCTTAAATGTTTCTCCTCTGATTCAGACAATTGCCCCAACGTGGGGATCGGACCCCTGCTTCAGTTCCCCCACCCACCAAGGGCAGGTCCAGCCCTACTAACACTCCCATTTTTTCTCCTAGTTTCTTCATCCTACCAAGTTTTGTGTGGTTTTATATATTCTTTTCCACTGGTCGGGTACTCCTGTCTGCTCTCAGCTGGTGTTCTGCATGCACTGCTGTGTCTCAAGGTATATTCCTGATGTATTTGTGGAGAGAGATGTACTCCACATCCACCTACTCCTCTGCCATCTTGTTCTCCCCATCCCTGCATTTTTATACACTAAGTTTGTCATAGCTTTTCTCCCCAGACAGGTTTTATTTCTTGGATCTGTCTGCAAACCTGTCTGCTTCTACTTTTCCCCCTTCTATTGGCCATGAAGTGATGGGATCATATGCCATGATCTTACTTTTTTAAATGTTGAGTTTTAAGCCAGTTTTTTCGCTCACCTCTTTCACCCTCATCAAGAAGATTTTTAGTTCCTCTTTGTTCTCTGCCATTAGAGTGATATCATCTGCCTATTTGAGGCTGTTGATATTTCTTCCAGCAATATTGATTCCAGCTTGTGAGTCATCCAGCCTGGCCATTTTGCATGATGTATGTACTCTGCAGAAAAGTTAAATACGGAAAGTGACAATATACAGCCTTGTCTACTCCTTTCCCAATGTTGAACCAGTCAGTTGTTCCATGTCCAGTTCTAACTGTTACTTCTTTTGCTTATCTTGGATTTAATTTGCTCTTTTTTTCTGGTTTCCTAAGGTGAACATTTAGATTATTAATTTTAGATCTTTGTTGTTTTCAAATATATATTCAGTACTATAAATTACCTTCTAAGAACTGCTTTCACTACATCCCTCAAATTTTGATAAGTTGTGTTCTGTTTTTATTTAGTTAAACATTTAAAAGATTCTGTAGAGATTTCTTCTTTGACTCTTACATTATTTAGAAATGTGTTGTTTATTCTCCATCAAAACAGTTTATAGTTATTTTCCTGTTATAGGTTTCTAGTTACTTCCACTGTGTTTGAAGAATGGATAATGGGTGACTTTTGTTACTTAAAGATTTTAAAGTGTGTTTAATGGCCTAGAATGTAGTCTCTGTTGAAATCTGAAAGTAGGGAAAACCAATGGACCATTCAGGTATGACCTAAATTAAATCCCTTACAATTATACAGTGAAAGTGGCAAAACAGAGTACCTGAAGAACTATGGGTGGAGGTTCATGATATTTTACAGGAGACAGGGATCAAGACCATCCCCATGGGAAAGAAATGCAAGAAGGCAAAATGGTTATCTGAGGAGGCCTTACAAATAGCTGTGAAAAGAAGGGAAGCAAAAGGCAAAGGAGAAAAGGAAAGATATACCCATTTGAATGCAGAGTTCCAAAGAATAGCAAGGAGAGATAAGAAAGCCTTCCTCAGTGATCGATGCAAAGAAATAGATGAAAACAATAGAATGGGAAAGACTAGAGATCACTTCAAGAAAATTAGAGGTACCAAGGGAATATTTTAGGTAAAGATGGGCTCACTAAAGGACAGAAATTGTGTGGACCTAACAGAAGCAGAAGATATTAAGAAGAGGCGGCAAGAATACACAGAAAACTATACAAAAAAGATCTTAACGACCCAGATACTCATGGCGGTGTGATAACTCACCTAGAGCGAGACATCCTGGATGTGAAGTCAAGTAGGCCTTAGGAAGTAACACAGTGAACAAAGCTAGTGGACATGATAGAATTCCAGTTGACTTATTTCAAATCCTAAAAGATGAGGCTGTGAAAGTGCTGCACTCAATATATCAGCAAATTTGGAAAACTCAGCAGTGGCCACAGGACTGGAAAATGTCCGTTTTCATTCCAATCCCGAAGAAAGGCAATGCTAAAGAATGCTTAAACTACCACACAATTGCACTCATCTCACACGCTAGCAAAGTAATAAACAAAATTCTCCAAACCAGGCTTCAACAGTAGGTGAACCGTGAACTTCCAGATGTTCAAGCTGGATCTAGAAAAGGCAGAAGAACCAGGGATCAAACTGCCAACATCCATTGGATCATTGAAAAAGCAAGAGAGTTCCAGAAAAACATCAAATTCTGCTTTATTGACTACATCAAAACCTTTGATTGTGTGGATCACAACAAACTGCGAAAAATTCTTAAAGAGATGGGAATACCAGACCACCTGACCTGCCTCTTGATAAATCTGTATGCAGGTCAGGAAGCAACAGTTAGAACCAGACATGGAACAAAAGACTGGCTCCAAATCAGGAAAGGAGTACGTGAAGGCTGTATATTGTCACCCTGTTTATTTAACTTATATGCAGAGTACATCATGAGAAAAACTGGTCTGGATGAAGCACAAGCTGGAATCAAGGTTGCCAGAGAAATATCAATAACCTTAGATATGCAAATGACACCACCTTTATTGCAGAAAGTGAAGAAGAACTAAAAAGCCTCTTGATGAGTAAGAGTGAATAAGTTGGCTTAAAACTCAACATTCAGAAAACTAAGATCATGGCATCTGGTCCCATCACCTCATGCAAATAGATGGGGAAACACTGGAAACAGTCACAGACATTTTTTTTTGGCGGGGGAGCAGGGCGCCAAAATCACTGCAGATGGTGACTGCAGCCATAAAATTAAAAGATACTTACTCCTTGGAAGAAAAGTTATGACCAACTTAGACAGCATATTAAAAAGATATTAAAGCCAACAAAGGTCAGACTAGTCAAAGCTATGCTTTTACCAGTAGTTATGGACTGGAAGAAACACAAGCTGGAATCAAGATTGCCGGGAGAAATATCAATAACCTCAGATATGCAGATGACACCACCCTTATGGCAGAAAGTGAAGAGGAGCTAAAAAGCCTCTTGATGAAAGTGAAAGAGGAGAGTGAAAAAGTTGGCTTAAAGCTCAACATTCAGAAAACGAAGATCATGGCATCTTGTCCCATCACTTCATGGGAAATAGATGGGGAAACAGTAGAAACAGTGTCAGACTTTATTTTTTGGGGCTCCACAATCACTGCAGATGGTGACTGCAGCCATGAAATTAAAAGACGATTACTCCTTGGAAGAAAAGTTATAACCAACCTAGACAGTATATTCAAAAGCAGAGACATTACTTTGCTGACTAAGGTCCGTCTAGTCAAGGCTATGGTTTTTCCTGTGGTCATGTATGGATGTGAGAGTTGGACTGTGAAGAAGGCTGAGTGCAGAAGAATTGATGCTTTTGAACTGTGGTGTTGGAGAAGACTCTTGAGAGTCCCTTGGACTGCAAGGAGATCCAACCAGTCCATTCTGAAGGAGATCAACCCTGGGATTTCTTTGGAAGGAATGATGCTAAAACTGAACCTCCAGTGCTTTGGCCACCTCCTGCGAAGAGTTGACTCATTGGAAAAGACTCTGATGCTGGGAGGGATTGGGGGCAGGAGGAGAAGGGGACGACAGAGGATGAGATGGCTGGATGGCATCACGGACTCAATGGACGTGAGTCTGAGTGAACTCCAGGAGTTGGTGATGGACAGGGAGGCCTGGCGTGCTGCGATTCATGGGGTCGCAAAGAGTCAGACATGACTGAGCGACTGAACTGAACTGTGTACAAATTTCAGAGTTGGACTATAAAGAAAGCTGAGCACTGAAGAACTGATGCTTTTGAACTGTGGTATTGAAGAAGACTCTTGAGAGTCCCTTGGACTGCAAGGAGGTCCAACCAGTCCATGCTAAAGGAAATCAGTCCTGAATATTCATTGGAAGGACTGATGCTGAAGCTGAAACTCCAGTACTTTGGCCACCTGATGTGAAGAGCTGACTCATTTGCAAAGACCCTGCTGCTGGGAAAGATTGAAGGTGGGAAGAGAATGGGATGACAGAGGAAGAGATGGTTGGATGGCATCACCAACTCAATGGACATGAGTGTGGGTAAACTCCGGAAGTTGGTGATGGACAGGGAGGCCTGGCATACTGCAGTCCATGGGGTCACAAAAAGTTGGACACACCTGAGTGACTGAACTGACTGACTGAGTGTTGTCTGTGTTAGTGAATGTTCCATGTGAGCTTGAGAAGTATATATATTCTGCTGTTATTCAATGAAGTAGTGGATATATGTCAGTTATGTCCAGTTGACTGATGGTATTTTTGAGTTCATAGCTCAGTTGGTAAAGAATCCGCCTGCAATGCAGGAGACCCCGGTTCAATTCCTGGGTCAGGAAGATCTGCTGGAGAAAGGATAGGCCACCCACTCCAGTATTCTTGGGCTTCCCTTGTGGCTCAGCTGGTAAAGAATCCTCTTGCAATGCGGGAGACCTGGGTTCAATCCCTAAGTTGAGAATATCACCTGGAGAAGGGTAAGGCTACCCACTCCAATATTCTGGCCTGGAGAATTCCATGGACTGTCTATCCATGAGGTTGCAAAGAGTTGGACATGACTGAGTCACTTTCACTTCATTGTTGAGTTCAGCTATGTCCTTACAGATTATTATCGCTGTATCTGTTCATTTCTGAGAGAAGGATATTGATGCATCCGACTACGATAATGGATTCATCTATTTCTCCTTGAGGTTCTACCAGTTTTCCCCTCAACAGTTTGATGTTCTGTTGTTAGGAACATCCATGTAAAGAATTTTATGTGTTCTTGGAGAGTGGACTCCTTTATCATTACATAATGTCTCTTCTTATCCCTGATAACTTTTCTTACTTTGAAGTGTGTTGTGCCTGAAATTAATATAACTATTCCTGCTTTCTTTTGATTAGTGTTACTGTGGCATATTTTTCTTTATTTACTTTCAATGTGTATGTGTCTTCATATTTAAAGTGTTCATGTACACTCGTGGCTGATTCATGTCGATGTGTAGCAAAACAAATACAGTATTGTAAAGCAAAACAAACTAAAAAATAAAAATTAATTAAAGAAAAAAATAAAATTTACTAGCCTACAAAAAAAATTAAAAAAAAAATAAAGTGTTGGGTTTGTGGTTGGGTTGGGGTTTTTGATTTATTCTGACAATCTGTCTTTTAATTGATGCATTTATACCATTGACATTCAAAATGATTATTTATGGAGTTGGAATAATGTCTATCATATTCATTACCTTTTTCTATTTGTTGCCCCTTCTTTTCCCCCTAATTTTAGCTTTCATTCTTTTTCTTTTTTTTTTTTTTTTTTTGTATGTGTGGTTTTAATCAAGAATTTTATGATTCCATTTTCTCTCCTCTCAATATATTAGTTATAATTCTCTTTTAAACTTTTCTTGTGGTTGCCCTAGAATTTGCAATATACATTTATAGCTAATCCAACTCCACTTTCAAATAACATTATACCACTTCACAGGTAGTGTGAATTCCTTAGAATTACAAAATAATCCTAATTTCTTCCATCCCTTTTATCATTGCTGTCATTATCTCAATTATATATAAGCATACATAAATGTATGTACATGTACATGAGACATATACATCAGTATCTATAATAGAGGCTATTGTTGCTATTATTATATTAAACATATTGTTATCTGTTAGATCAATTAAAAATAAGAAAAATAAAAATTTTATTTAACTGCCCTTTATTCTCTTTTCAGTGCTCTTCCTTTCTTTACATGGCTTTCCTTGTAGCTCGGTCGGTAAAGAGTCTGCCTGCAGTGCAGGAGACCCAGGGTTGGGAAGATCCCCTGGAGAAGGAAATGGCAACCTACTCCAGTATCCTTGCCTGGAAAATCGCATGGACAGAGGAGCCTGGTGAGCTGCAGTCCATGGGGTCACAAAGAGTCAGGCATGACTGAGCAACTAGCACTTACTTACTTCCTTTCTTTACATAGGTCTGAATTTCTGACCTAGATTATTTTCTTTCTTTCTAAAGAACTTCTAATATTTCTTGCATGGCACTTCTCCTGGCAACAAATTTCCTCATATTTTTGTTTGTCTGAGAAAGCCTTCATTTCTTGCATTTTGAAGGATCGCTTTCCAGGGTACAGAAATATAGGTTGGTGGTTTTTTATCTCTAAATATTTAAATATTTTATTCTACTCTCTTCTTGCTTGCATGGTTTTTGAGAAGTTGTATGTAATTCTTTGTTCTGTAGTCAAGCTGGTTTTTTCCTCTGACTTTTAAAATTCATCCTTGAATTTCTGTAAATTGAAAATGATATGCATAGGTATAATTTGTTTGTTTATTGCATTATCTTGCTTGGGTCCTCTGAGCTTCCTGAATCTGTGGTTTGGTGTCTGACATTAATTTGTTGAAATTGTCAACATTATTGTTTCAAATATTTCTTCTGTTCTTCTTTCTTCTCCTTCTGGTATTCCCATTACACATATGTTACACATTTTGTAATTGTCCCACAGTCTTTGGACGGTCTGTTCTTTTTTCCCTGTCTTTGTTCTCTTTGCTTTTCTGTATTTGAGGATTCTATTGATATATCTTTAGCTCAGAAAATTCTTTCTTCAACCATGTCATTTAGTAGTAAGTCCCTCAAAGTCATTCTTCATTTATGTTGCAGTGTTTTTTTGTTTGTTTGTTTTTAATCTTTGGGATATTTTTTTGGCGGTTAGGACTTCCATCTCTCAGGTTACATTGCCAATCTGTTCTTGCATGTTATGTATTTTATCCATTGGCACCCTTAATATATATTTTTACCACAAAAAATGTTTATTTCTCACTCACACTTATATCCTTTGCAGGCCATTGGTAGCACTTCTCTACTGTATCTTAATTAGGGGCTCAGACTGAAAGAGCTTTCCTTATGTGGAATGTTGTTGGTCTTGTGTGAAAGGGAAAAGATAAAGTGGGACGAATCACCCAATGACTCCTGGTAAACAGTATTCTTAGAAGTGGCACATGTTACTTTTACTCCTTTGGCAAGTCCATAGAAAGCATCAGATCAGTGGAGTGGAAATGTGTTTCTTTGTGTAACCCGTAACATATTAATCATAGTTGTTTTAAATTCCTCATCTGATAATTCCAACATCCCTCAATGTCTGACTCTCATGCTTGCTCTCTCTCTTCGTGTTGTGTTTTTGCCTTTTGGTGTACTTGTATGTTTTTCTTGATAGCCAGACATGATGTACCAGGTATAAAAAAGAATTGCTGTAAATAGACCTTTAGTAATGTGGTAAAGTGAGGGAAGAGGGGAAGCATTCTGTAGTCCTATGATTAAGTCTCAGTCTTTAAGTGAGCCTGTGCTTCTGAACTATATATTCACAAGTGTTTCCCAGTTTTTTCCTCCCCCTTTTGGTGGCACAGGTTGGTTACAGTTGGCTGGAGTGGGGTATTTCCCTTCCCTCTGACAATTGGGCCCTCATAATGCCCCAGCCGTTTAGGCTTAGTTTCCCCTAAGGGCAGGCCTTTCTAAGTGCAGAGTGCTCTGGCTATTTTTAAATGTCTTCTTTTTCCCTCCTCTTGCTAGAAGCCTGAGAAGATTTTTTCCTTAATATTTACCTCAGGCTCAAACATAGTTCAGTATATAACTCAATATAGGAGGAGAAGGGTACGACAGAGGACCAGATGGTTGGATGACATCTCCAATTCAATGGACATTAGTTTGAGCAAACTCTAGGAGATGGTGAAGGACAGGGAGGCCTGGCGTGCTGCAGTCCAAGTTGGTCCCAAAGAGTTGGACATGACTTGAGTGACTCAACAGCAACAACAGAATTCTTGTTACCCTGTATCTACTTAAACTCTTTTAGACTTTACCCTGCTTCATCTGGTGATGTCTGTGTCATCTCTTGGGTTGTTGGAAAAGACTGTTTGCTCTGAACAGTGTGTTTCTCCTGAAAAATACTTTGTTAGCCTTTGCCCTGCTTCATTTTGTATTCCAAGGCCAAACTTGCCTGTTATTCCAGGTATCTCTAGACTTCCTACTTTTGTTTTCCAATCCCTTATGATGAAAAGGACATCTTCTTTGGTGTTAGTTCTAGAAGGTCTTGTAAGTCTTCATAGAATGTTTCAACTTCAATTTCTTTGGCATCAGTGGTTGGGGCATTGACTTGGATTGCTGTGATGTTGAATGGATTTTGGAAACAAACTGAGATGATTCTGTCGTTTTGGTGATTGCACTCACATACTGCATTTCGGACTCTTTTGTTGACTATGAGGGTTACTCCATTTCTTCTGAGGGATTCTTGCCCACAGTAGTAAATATAATGGTCATCTGAATTGAATTCGTCCATGCCTGTCCATTTTAGTTCACTGATTCCTAAGATGTCAGTGTTCACTCTTGCCACTCCTGCTTGACCGTGTCCAATTTACCCTGATTAATGAACCTAACATTCCAGGTTCCTATGCAATATTGTTCTTTACAGCATCAGACTTTACTTTCACCAATAGACACATCCACAACTGAGTGTTGTTCCTGCTTCATTCTTTCTGGAGGTATTAATAATTGCCCTCTTACTCTTCCCCAGTAGCATATGGGACACTTTCTGACCCGGGGGGGCTCATCTTCCCGTGTCATATCTTTTTGCCTTTTCATGCTGTCTATGGGGTTCTTCAGGCAAGAATACTTGAGTGGGCTGCCATTTCCCTCTCCAGTGGACCATGTTTTGTCAGAACTCTTCATTATGACTTGTTCATCTTGGATGGCCCTGCTTGGCATGGCTCATAGCTTCACTGAGTTATGGAAGCCTCTTCATGAGGCTGTGATCCATGAAGGAGAAGTCTCTTGTAGGGAACCTGTATTTGGGTCATGCTTTTGTATCCATTCAGCCACTCTATGTCTTTGATTATAGCACTCAATCCATTGACATTTAAAATAATTTTTGATAGGTATGTACTTATTGCCATTTTAAACTTTGTTTTCCAATTGTTTTCATAATTTACTTTTGCTCATTTTAAATTCTTTTTGTTTTTCTGTTTGATGTTTGATGATTTTCTTTTGTAGTATTCTTGAATTCCTTTCTTTTTGGTTTTTGTGAATCTATTGTGTATTTTTTTTATTTGTGGTTACCATGGAATTCAAATATATTGACCCATAACTGTATCTACTAGCTTTAATGTGATAGTCAAGTAAGTTCAAACTTATTCTAAAAGATCTACATTTTTATACTCCCCTCCCGCAGATTTTGATGTCCTATTTTTACATCTTCATGCTTATCCTTTTCCTATAAATTGCTTTTACAAAGTTTTTAATTGTTTTTTAACCTATGTGCTTACTTATTTATTTTCAATTCTTGTATATATTTGCCTTTCCTATTGTGATTTTACATTTTCTTTTGATGGTTCTTTTCTATTTAGAGGAGACTTTTTATATTTATTTTAGGATAGGTTCAGTACTGCTGTATTATTTTAGTTTTTGCTCATTCAAAGATTTTACAGTTCTAATCAGATCTGCCTAACTGTGTTCTACTCAATGACCAATTTGGAACTTTGCTAGTATTTTATCCCTTAACTTACTTTTCAAAATCTATGTATGTTACTTTGGATCAGGTCCATGCACATACAATTAGAAATGCAAGCATGGGAGTTCATAAAGAGTTTTAAAGATCACTTTTCTGAATTTCTCCCTCTCCATGATCCTCCCTGTACTTTCTGCTTCTGTAGCTCTTCTTTTAGGTCCTCTAGCCATTAAACTAGGACTTTAGGTACTCTGTTCTGTCATGCACTTTCAGCAACTGTGCCCGTATTCAGAGCCAAGTGACAGGAGAACAGAGAGGAAAACATACAAGGGGGTTCACCTGAGGAATATTTCCCTCTCTGTGTATGTTGCCTCCTCTGTGTTACTGTTGCCACCACCACCAGTACTGCAACAGGGGACTGGAGCACAAGAGAATGGAGAAAAAAAGCACAAAAGGAAAATAGGGAATTTTTACACTGCTTTTAAGCATTAGGGGGATCCCTTTTCAGCTCCTTACACTAAAACTAGAGATTTCCTGGAACTATATCTTCACTAATGCCCACTTCTGGGTTTGGGGCTGTACTGAATTCAGGTTAGGGAATGCTCAAGGAAAGAAAACTGTAAACTCATTGCCAGTGGAAGGGGTACTTCAAATTCCAACTTTCTTTTCCAATCCTTCAATCCTCCTGTTATTGTTTACTTTTCGGAGTCCTCAATTATCTGCTCCATTCATGCCACCATGCCTTATAACTGCATTCAATGGGACAGACATGGTAAAATGTGCTTATCCAGAACTAGAATTCCTAATTATTACTTTTCAAGATGATTTTTACTTAAAATAATTAATTTTATTTCAGAAATAGACAGTGATGGTTATTGTGTGCTCAGTTGCTAAGTCATGTCCAACTCTTTGTGACCTCTGTGGACTGTAGCCGCCAGGCTCCTCTGTCCATGGGATTTCCCAGGCAAGACTACTGGAGCAGGTTGTCATTTCCTCCTCTAGAACGATGGTTATTAGTGTCATAAACACAGACTAAAAATTATTAAATTACTGGCAAACCAACATCTGAATTACTCTCTGAAGACCTAGTCTTCCTTAAACTCACGTTTAATGTCTTTCCTTTGGGAAAGTTTGTCATGATTCTACCTAAAGATGATGTTAGAAGTGAAGAGAGTGAATTAACTATAAAGTTTTCATAAACCTGTAGACTCAAAAAAAAGCTTTATGGTATACTTGACAATGGCTTTGTGAGTTTCTTTTTTCTCCCTCTTTTTAAACCAAGATGCCCTTGACTCAAATATACAGATGCTCACTATGTAAACTAGATTAAAACAAGGGAATCGGCTCTGTTGAGCACCTTCCAGTGCCTCATTAAGCCTTAGTGGCCATATTGAGCCTATGTGGAGTTCATAAAAAATCACTGTCATGGAACCAGGCTTTGGAAACAAACTATATATCCATGCTACTTAAAACAAGTAATTTCATCTCTTTGTGTTTTCTCATCTGTAAAGAGTGTTTCCTCCTCTGTAAAATGGGCTACTTATACTCTATGCACGCATCTGTTTTGAAGATGAAATGAGCTTTCATAAGTCAAGTATCTAGCGAATAACAGGTGCTCAATAAATGGTAGTTTTCATTCTTTTAAAGCCATATTTTCTTAAAATACATTGATAATACTACTGCTAGTTAGACTAATCACAGATAGTCTTCATCTTTACTTCTCTTGGAGCTTTAAGATGGAAAATTTTTATCTTGTGTGCTGTTTAAAGCAGTCTAATTGTTTGACAAACTTTGTATTCTTGGCTTTGGTGCCAGTGGCTCTGCTGTCATGTTACTTCCTTCTTCCTTAACCTGAGCCACAGATTTCATACCTCTAAACTGATATGATAAAAGTGTTTACTTCTTAGAGTTTTGTGAATCTTAACTAAGTTAATGCATGTACAGCACTGATCATGAGACTGGCATATAGTTAAAAAAAAAGACATATAGTAAAGATGAGATAGTTCCTGGCTAAGAAGATAGAAAATATACAGCATCATTCTCAGAAGATGTAGAATTGTCTGATTCCTGTTTATTTACCTCTTTTTTGGCTATCTCTCTGAGTATCTAGATTGAGCATTCCATGAGAACTATTGTGGAGTATCAGTCAAGCCACTTAATTTCTCTGAATATTCCTTCTTTCTTGCTTAAGTTAGAGTATTCTGCCCACCTGTCTCAGTCATTACATGCTGGGAACAAAGGATTATTATGATTTAAAATATGATTTTAAAATGTGTCAACCATTCTTTGACACTCTTCTTCAAAAGATGAAGCCTAAGTCCCCTTTCCTTTAGGATTTGCTCCTAATGAATAGCATAAAGCAATGGCAACAGTGTCACATTTCAGAGACTAGGTCATAAAAGGCACTGTGACTTCTTCTGAGCTTTCTTTCATTGATCAGTCACTCTGGGTGAAGTTAGTTGCTACATCATGAAGACACTCAAACAGCCTAAGAAGAGACCCATGTGGTGAGGAACTGAGGCCTCTTCTCAACAGCTATGTGAGTGAATCATTTTCAAAGTAAATCCTATATCACCATTCAAGCCTTCAGATGACTGCAACCTTGCTTATATCCTGACTACAGCCATGTGAAAGACCCTGAGCCAATGTTCCCAGATAAGCCACTCCCAAATTCCTGACCTACAGAAATTATAAGATAATACATTTTGTGTCTGTGTGTATTAAGTCATTGGGTTTTGGAGTAGTTTGTTGTGCAGCTTTAGGTAACTAACACAGATTTTGATACCTGGAAGTGGGATGCCAACATAGCAGATATCCAAAACTGTGGGAATGACTTGAGAATCAATCAAAAACTGGAAGAAGAAGCTAATATTTTATGGGCAGATTGTTAGTAGAAATCTAAAACTTTGAGGAGGCTTCCAATGAAGATTTAAATAGAAGTAAGGGGAGCTTCCCTGGTGGCTTAGAGGTTAAAGTGCTGCCTAAAATGCAGGAGACCTGGGTTCGATTCCTGGGTTGGGAAGATCCCCTGGAGAAGGAAATGGCAACCCACTCCAGTACTCTTGCCTGGAGAATCCCATGGAGGGAAGAGCCTGGTAGGCTACAGTCCACGGGATCGCTAAGAGTCAGACACGACTGAGCTACTTCACTTCAAGGAATGTTACTGGAAGATGAAGGCAGGGGGAATCCTTGTTATGTAGTGGCAGAAAATTTAGCAACACTTTCACCTGAACTTATTTGGAAAGTAAAAAATCTATACAATGAACTGGATGGTCCAGCTAGGAAAACTCCCAGCTAAAGTATTGAAGGCACTGCCTGGTTTCTTCATGCTCCTTATAGTGAAATGTGAAAGGAGTCCAGATTTGCTGCTCTTGAAGATTTCTAATCGTCTAAGTGATAAATAATCCTAAAATTAAGAAATGGCTTTACAACAGGGATTTCTCAGGATAGTATGTTCTAGAGATAAAGCCTAAGTAAGGTAAGACTGTAAAATCCTTTATTAAGACTTCAGAAAGGTCCAAGGTCATGGCTCAAAGAGCAGCCAGTCAAGTAATAGAACTTCTAAAAAGCTTAAGGGTACCCTCCTTCAGTACTCTCAGAAGAAGTTCAATGCTAGGAAGAACTTAATTCACAGATATTTTGGGGAGAGTCTTTGATGTAATAGAGTAAACATTAAGAAGATTCACAGAAGACTTGCAAAGCTTTAAAGATAATTGTATTTATAGAAGCACTATCATTTTGGACTGAAAGGGGCAGAAACAGTACCAAATGAAATGAGACATTTGGACCCTCAAAGCTCTTCTGCCAGGAAAAAATATGAGAAAACTTTGCAAGTGTAAACATAGACTGTCTTTCAAGGAAAAGGAAAGATTACCTGGAAGGTGGAAACAAGACTCCAGGAGGGGCAGAGCCAAGAGCCATGAAGAATTATTCCCATGAGTAAACATTAAGAAGATTCACAGAAGACTTGCAAAGCTTTAAAGATAATTGTATTTATAGAAGCACTATCATTTTGGACTGAAAGGGGCAGAAACAGTACCAAATGAAATGAGACATTTGGACCCTCAAAGCTCTTCTGCCAGGAAAAAATATGAGAAAACTTTGCAAGTGTAAACATAGACTGTCTTTCAAGGAAAAGGAAAGATTACCTGGAAGGTGGAAACAAGACTCCAGGAGGGGCAGAGCCAAGAGCCATGAAGAATTATTCCCAGATAGGAGGACTGAATCAAGAAACTTCCAACATTTTCACAGGTAGATTTCAGAATTGTTTATGAAGCAGTGACTCCCTTGTGCCTTCTATTTCCCCTCCTTTTTTGTAGAGCAATATTTTTATAGGTTATCTTGTGCTTTCTAACCACTGTATGTTGAGTGATGAGAGTGGGGTGGAGTGATGAAGGCAGATAGTTTGTCTCTGTAGTTCATGGTCACCAAGTTGAGAGGAACAGTAATTGCGAAACTATATTTAAAGAACTACAAGAGGGGAGCTTCAAGTACACCTGGATCTGATTTATATGATGATATTCTGGGCTTTCTCTGATGCTATAATTGGATAAGACTTTGAGGATCCTTGGGAGTGGTGAGTGGAATTTGCATGTAGGAGGAATATCAATAATTTGTGGACAAAGGCAAAACTGTGGTAGTTTTGAAATATGTCCACCAGTTCTTTGCTACTCTTTCCTTCAAAGGCAGACCCTATTCCTGTCCCCTTAAAGGTCAAGTGCCTGTAATGTGTTGCTTCCAATGAATAGGATGAATATTCATTAGTCAGTTGCTTCTAATGAACAGAATAAAGCAGAATTAACCATGTCATTTCAGAGATTAGTCATAACAAGTCAGTGTACCTTCCCCTGAGCTCCTTCTGTATTGGATCACTCATTTTGGAGTAAGTCAACTGATATATTATGATGGCACTCAGATGGCCTATGGAGATGCCCACATGGTGAGGAACTGAGGACTCCTGCCAAAAGCCAAGTGACTGAGCCATCCTGAAAGGGAATCTTCCAGCCCTAGGAAAGCCTTCAGATGACTAAAACTCCTGCCAATATCTTAAGTGCAACTACATTAGAGACCTTGAGTCAGAACTTATCAGATAATTCAGTTCAGTCACTCAAGTCGTGTCCGACTCTTTGCAACTCCCTGAACTGCAGCACGCCAGGCCTCCTTGTCCATTACCAACTTGCAGAGTTTACTCAAACTTATGTCCATTGGTTGGTGATGCCATCCAACCATCTCATCCTCTGTCATGCCCTTCTCCTTCTGCCTTCTATCTTTCCTAGCATGTGTCTTTGCAAATGAGTCAGCTCTTCACATCAGGTGGCCAAAGTATTGGAGTTTCAGCTTCAGCATCATTCCTTCCAATAAATATTCAGGATGATTTCTTTAGAATGGACTGGTTGGACCTCCTTGCAATCCAAGGGACTCTCAAGAGTCTTCTCCAACACCTCAGTTCAAAAGGATCAACTCTTTGGCACTCAGCTTCCTTTATAGTCCAACTCTCACATCCATACATGACTACTGGAAAAACCATAGCCTTGACTAAATGGCAAAGTAATACCTTGTTTGTTGCTTGCTTGCCATGACTTGTCAGCAAAGTAATGTCTCTGCTTTTTAATATGCTGTCTAGTCTAGTTTGGCATAGTCAATAAAGCAAAAATAGATGTTTTTCTGGAACTCTCTTGCTTTTTCAATGTTCCAGAAGAAGTTGGCAATTTGATCTCTGATTCCTCTGCCTTTTCTAAAACCAACTGGAACATCTGGAAGTTCATGGTTCACGTATTGCTGAAGCCTGGCTTGGAGAATTTTGAGCATTACTTTACTAGCATGAGAGATGAGTGCAATTGTGCAGTAGTCTGAGCATTCTTTGGCATTGCTTTTCCTTGGGATTGGAATGAAAACTGACCTTTTCCAGTCCTGTGTCCACTGCTGAGTTTTCCAAATTTGCTGGCATGTTGAGTGCAGCACTTTCACAGCATCATCTTTCAGGATTTGAAATAGCTCCACTGGAATTCCATCACCTCCACTAGCTTTGTTCGTAGTGGTGCTTTCTAAGCCTTTGACTGTGTAGATCACAATAAACTGTGGAAAATTCTGAAAGAGATGGGAATACCAGACCACCTAACCTGCCTCTTGAGAAACCTATATGCAGGTCAGGAAGCAAGAGTTAGAACTGGACATGGAACAACAGACTGGTTACAAATAGGAAAAGGAGCATGTCAAGGTTGTATATTGTCACCCTGCTTTAACTTATATGCAGAATACATCATGAGATACGCTGGGCTGGAAGAAGCACAAACTGGAATCAAGATTGCTGGGAGAAATATCAATAACCTCAAATATGCAGATGACACCACCGTTATGGTAGAAAGCAAAGAGGAATTAAAAAGTCTCTTGATGAAAGTGAAATAGGAAAGTGAAAAAGTTGGCTTAAAGCTCAACATTCAGAAAACGAAGATCATGGCATCTGGTCCCATCACTTCATGGGAAATAGATGGGCAAACAGTGGAAACAGTGTCAGACTTTATTTTTTTGGGCTCCAAAATCACTGCAGATGATGACTGCAGCCATGAAATTGTTTTTTGTGTTTTTTTTTTTATTTTTAAATTTTTATTTTTACTTTATTTTACTTTACAATACTGTATTGGTTTTGCCATACATTGACATGAATTCGCCACAGGTGTGCATGAGTTCCCAATCCTGAATCCCCTCCCACCTCCCACCCCATGTCATCTTTCTTGATCATCCCTGTGCACCAGGCCCAAGCATCCTGTATCCTGTATCAAACATAGACTGATGATCCGTTTCTTACATGATAGTATACATGTTTCAATGCCATTCTCCAAAATCACCAATCACCAAATCACCAATCACCAAAATCACACCAATACAGTATACTAACACATACATATGGAATTTAGAAAGATGATAATGATAACCCTGTATGCAAGACAACAAAAGAGACCCAGATGTATAGAACGGACTTATGCACTCTGAGGGAGAGGGAGAGGGTGGGATGATTTGGGAGCCATGAAATTAAAAGATGCTTACTCCTTGGAAGAAAAGTCATGGCCAACCTATATAGCATATTGAAAAGTAGAGACATTACTTTCCCAACAAAAGTCTGTCTAGTCAAGGCTATGGTTTTTCCAGTAGTCATGTATGGATGTGAGAATTGGACTGTGAAGAAAGCTGAGCACCAAAGAATTGATGTTTTTGAACTGTGGTGTTGGAGAAGACTCCTGAGAGTCCCTTGGACTGCAAGGAGATCCAACCAGTCCATCCTAAAGGAGATCAGCCCTGGGTGTTTTTTGGAAGGAATGATGCTAAAGCTGAAACTCCAGTACTTTGGCCACCTAATGCGAAGAGTTGACTCATTGGAAAAGACTCTGGTGCTGGGGAGGGATTGGGGGCAGGAGGAAAAGGGGATGACAGAGGATGAGATGGCTGGATGGCATCACTGACTTGATGGACGTGAGTCTGAGTGAACTCCGGGATTTGGTGATGGACAGGGAGGCCTGGCTTGCTGCAATTCATGGGTCGCAAAGAGTCAGACACGACTGAGCAACTGAACTGAATGAAATGAACTGAGGTTGGTCATAACTTTCTTTCCAAAGAGTAAGCATCTTTTAATTCATGGCTGCAATCACAATCTGCAGTGATTTTGGAGCCCCCCAAAATAGTCTGACAGTGTTTCCACTGTTTCTCCATCTATTTGCCATGAAGTGTTTGACGTGAGTCTGAGTGAACTCCGGGATTTGGTGATGGACAGGGAGGCCTGGCTTGCTGCAATTCATGGGTCGCAAAGAGTCAGACACGACTGAGCAACTGAACTGAATGAAATGAACTGAGGTTGGTCATAACTTTCTTTCCAAAGAGTAAGCATCTTTTAATTTCATGGCTGCAATCACAATCTGCAGTGATTTTGGAGCCCCCCAAAATAGTCTGACAGTGTTTCCACTGTTTCTCCATCTATTTGCCATGAAGTGTTGGGATCAGATGCCATGATCTTCGTTTTTTGAATGTTGAGCTTTAAGCCAACTTTTTCACTCTCCTCTTTCACTTTCATCAAGAGGCTTTTAAGTTCCTCTTCGCTTTCTGCCATAAGGGTGGTGTCATCTGCATATCTGAGGTTATTCATATTTCTCCAGGCAATGTAGATTCCAGCTTACGCTTCATCCAGCCCAGTGTTTCTCATGATGTACTCTGCATATAAGTTAAATAAGCAGGGTGATAATATACAGCCTTGACATACTCCTTTTCCTATCTGGAACCAGTCTGTTGTTTCATGTGCAGTTATAACTGCTGCTTCCTAACTTGCATACAGGATTCTCAAGAGGCAGGTCAGGTGGTATGTTATTCCCATCTCTTGAAGAATTTTCCACAGTTTGTCATGATCCACACAGTCAAAGGCTTTGGCGTAGTCAGTAAAGCAAAAGCAGGTGTTTTTCTGGAACTCTCTTGCATTTTTGGTGATCCAGCGGATGTTGGCAATTTAATCTCTGATCCTCTGCCTTTTCTAAAATCAGCTTGAACATCTGGAAATTCATTTTTCATGTATTGTTGAAGCCTGGCTTGGAAAATTTTGAGCATTACTTTACTAAATCATTGAATATCACAGTAATCCAAGTCTATGCCCCAACCAGTAATGCTGAAGAAGCTGAAGTTGAGCAATTCTATGAAGACCTACAAGACCTTTTAGAACTAACACCCAAAAAAGATGTCCTTTTCATTATAGGGGACTGGAATGCAAGAGTAGGGAGTCAAGAAACACCTGGAGTAACAGGCAAATTTGGCTTTGGAATGCGAAATGAAGCAGGGCAAAGACTAATAGAGTTTTGTTAAAAAAATGCACTGGTCATAGCAAACACTTTCTTCCAACAACACAAGAGAAGACTCTACACATGGACATCACCAGATGGTCAACACTGAAATCTGATAGATTGTATTCTTTGCAGCCAAAGATGGAGAAGCTCTATACAGTCAGCAAAAACAAGACCAGGAGCTGACTGTGGCTCAGATCATGAGCTCCTTATTGCCAAATTCAGACTTAAATTGAAGAAAGTAGGGAAAACCACTAGACCATTCAGGTATGACCTAAATCAAATCCCTTATGATTATACAGTGGAAGTGAGAAATAAATTTAAGGGCCTAGATCTGATAGATAGAGTGCCTGATGAACTATGGAATGAGGTTCATGACATTGTACAGGAGACAGGGANGAAAAAGTTGGCTTGAAGCTCAACATTCAGAAAACGAAGATCATGGCATCTGGCCCCATCACTTCATGGGAAATAGATGGGCAAACAGTAGAAACAGTGTCAGACTTTATTTTTTTGGGCTCCACAATCACTGCAGATGGTGACTGCAGCCATGAAATTAAAAGGCGCTTACTCCTTGGAAGAAAAGTTATGACCAACCTAGATAGTATATTCAAAAGCAGAGACATTACTTTGCCGACTCAGGTTGCAAATTCAAGGATGCAAATGCAAGGAATCAAGGATGCAACTTTGCCAATTCAAGGCTATGGTTTTTCCAGTGGTCATGTATGGATGTGAGAGTTGGACTGTAAAGAAGGCTGAGTGCCGAACAACTGATGCTTTTGAACTGTGGTGTTAGAGAAGACTCTTGAGAGTCCCTTGGACTGCAAGGAGGTCCAAGCAGTCCATTCTGAAGGAGATCGGGCCCTGGGATTTCTTTGGAAGGAATGATGCTGAAGCTGAAACTCCAGTACTTTGGCCACCTCATGCGAAGAGTTGACTCATTGGAAAAGACTCTGATGCTGCGAGGGATTGGGGGCAGGAGGAGAAAGTGACGACCGAGGATGAGATGTCTGGATGGCGTCACTGACTCCATAGGCATGGGTCTGAGTGAACTCCAGGAGTTGGTGATGGACAGGGAGGCCTGGCATACTGCGATTCATGGGGTCTCAAAGAGTCAGACATGACTGAGTGACTGAATTGAACTGAGATGAGTACAATTTTGTGATAGTTTAAGCATTCTTTGGCATTCCCTTTCTTTGGGGCTGGAATGAAAACTGACCTTTTCCAGTCCTGTGGCCACTGCTCAGTTTTGAAAATTTGCTGGCATATTGAGTGAAAAACTTTCACAGCATCATCTTTTAGGATCTGAAATAGCTCAATTGTAATTCCATCAGTTCCACTAGCTTTGTCCATAGTGATGCTTCCTAAGAAGGCCCACTTGACTTCACATTCCAGGATGTCTTGTTCTAGGTGAGTGATACATCATCATGATTATCTGGATCCTGAAGATCTTTTTTAGTACCGTTCTTCTGTGTATTCTTGCCACCTCTTCTTAATATCTTCTGCTTCTATTAGGGCCATACCATTTCTGTCCTTTAGTGAGCCCATCTTACCATGAAATTTTCCCTTGGTATCTCTAATTTTCTTGAAGCGATCTCTAGTCTTTCCCACTCTATTGTTTTCCTCTATTTCTTTGCACTAATCACTGAGGAAGGCTTTCTTATCTCTCCTTGGTATGCCTTGGAAATCTGCATTCAAATGGATATATCTTTCCTTTTCTCCTTTGCTTCTCACTTCTCTTCTTTTCACAGCTATTTGTAAGGCCTCCTCAGATAACCATTTTGTCTTTTTGCATTTCTTTTTCTTGGGGATGGTCTTGATCTCTGTCTCCTGTACAATGTCACAAACCTCCATCTATAGTTCTCCAGGGACTCTGTCTATCAGATCTAGTCCTTTAAATCTATTTGTCACTTCCACTGCATAATCATAAGGGATTTGTTTTAGTTCTTACCTGAATGGTCTAGTGCTTTTACCACTTTTTTCAATTTAAGTCTGAATTTGGCAGTAAAGAGTTCATGATCTGAGCAACAGTCAGCTCCTGGTCTTGTTTTTGCTGACTGTATAGAGCTTCTCCATCTTTGGTGAAGAGTTCTGACAAAATGTGGTCCAGTGGAGAAGGGAATGGCAAACCACTTCAGTATTCTTGCCTTGAGAACCCCATGAACAGTATGCAAAAGCAAAAAGATAGGACAGTGAAAGATGAACTCCCCAGGTCGGTAGGTGCCCAATATGCTGCTGGAGATCAATGGAGAAATGATTCCAGAAAGAAAGAAGAGATTAAGGCCAAGCAAAAACAACACCCAGTTGTGGATATGACTGGTGATGGAAGCGAGGTCCGATGATGTAAAGAGCAATATTGCATAGGAACCTGGAATGTTAGGTCCATGAATCAAAGCAAATTGGAAGTGGTCAACCAGGAGATGGCAAGAGTGAACACTGACTTTTAGGATTCAACAAACTAAAATGCACTGGAATGGGTGAATTTAACTCAGATGATGATTATTTCTACTGCTGTGTGCAATAATTCCTTAGAAGAAATGGAGTAGCCATCATAGTCAACAAAAGTCCAAAATGCAGTACTTGGATGCAGTCTCAAAAACGACAGAATGATCTCTGTTCATTTCCAAGGCAAACCATTCAATATCACAGTAATCCAAGACTATGCCTCGACCAGTAATACTGAAGAAGCAGAAATTGAATGGTTCTGTGAAGACCTACAAGACCTTCTAGAACACCCCCAAAAGTTGTCCTTTTTATTATAGGGGACTGGAATGCAAAAGTAGGAAGTCAAGAAACACCTGGAGTAACAGGCAAATTTGGCCTTGGAGTAGAGAAGGAAGCAGGGGAAAGGCTAGTAGAGTTTTGCCAAGAGAACGTACTGGTCATAGCAAACACCCTCTTCCAACAACACAAGAGAAGACTCTACACATGGACATCACCAGATGGTCAACACCGAAATCAGATCAATTATCAGATAAGCTGTTCCTTATATCCTGATCCACAGAAACCATGAGATGCTTTGTTTCTTGTTTTGGTGGTAATTTGTTATCCATTAATAGATAACTGGAGAAGGAAATGGCAACCCACTCAAGTATTCTTGCCTGGAAAATCCCATGGATGGGGGAGCCTGGCAGGCTACAGTCCATGGGGCCACAAATAGTCGGACACGACTGAGCTGCTTCACTCACTCACACACTCAGTTGATAACTAATACAGGGGTTGAGTTGAGGTGGTGGGCTAGAATGGAAGACTATCAGAAATGCAGAAGCAAGAAGTGAGTGCCAAGCAATGAGCCCTTAATTCCCAAGGTACCTTCTATACAAGCATAGAAGAACATGCAGTATTCATTAATAGATAACTGGAGAAGGAAATGGCAACCCACTCAAGTATTCTTGCCTGGAAAATCCCATGGATGGGGGAGCCTGGCAGGCTACAGTCCATGGGGCCACAAATAGTCGGACACGACTGAGCTGCTTCACTCACTCACACACTCAGTTGATAACTAATACAGGGGTTGAGTTGAGGTGGTGGGCTAGAATGGAAGACTATCAGAAATGCAGAAGCAAGAAGTGAGTGCCAAGCAATGAGCCCTTAATTCCCAAGGTACCTTCTATACAAGCATAGAAGAACATGCAGTATTGGATAATTCTTATACATGCTTAAGACAGTACTGCACTACCACCATAACCTTTCTCCTTCTGCTCAAGTGATTTTAAGTGAAGCATACTTTCTCATACAATTGAAATGCTTCATGGAGACCTAGGCCTCACAGTTCTTTGAGAGGATGAACAAGTGGCAGAATTCACAGATGACATTTCTGTCTATGCAGACTGGCAACTCTTTTTCTTCAAAGATTTTATATGTTTTCTGTCAGTTTTGTGTGTGTGAAGGTGATGGGGGAATAGGGATGTGATGGCCAAACTTCTGCTATCTTGGCTAGAGGGCATCAAGACATCTATTTTCTACTTTTTCCACAGTAAGGCATAGATTAACCAGCATAGGTCCTGTGTTAGAATAATGACTCCAATGGCGGACAATCCTAGGACTTTCCAAGCCATTCCACAAGTAGGATGGAAGCTTAGCTAAATTGGTGACTCAGTGTGTTTATGGGCGGCCATTCAGTACAACCCATGACTCAGGCTTTTACATGACTAACTTTCAAGGCTGCAAATGAGCTCACAAATCTATGTAGGCTGTGTCCCTCTAAAATCTGCTTTAAAACACACATGCCACCAACATGTACAATTGTGCCTGTCCCTGTGACAGATCATGTGGTTTGTCCTGGGCACCTGTTATCACTGCTGGGAAATTTCTCAGTCCACTGGGAGAAGAAATTGTCCATTTCTAGGCTCACTCTTCCCCCCCTCTTTCTACTCTGATTGGTTAACCATGGTACAGGGGTGAGAGGAATGAGATCAGTGATGTGCTCAAGCCAGTACACAAGAGCTGATTGATAAATTCTCAGAAATCTTGCTTGCTGATTATTAATCACAGCCATTATTAAACATTAAACTTACTCTTAAATACGTTATACTAAAACATAGGTAGTAAATACTCAAAGCTAAACACTTCCTAATGATTTTACTACCTTTTACTGTTGTTTACACTCAAGTTATTTATATCTATGCAATCTGTATGGTAGAAATACTAAACACATATATTAGTGTTGGACATACTGTACATCTCTCCTCAACTTTGTATTTAGTGGTATAATATTGATAGCTTGGAATCAGCCATAGTGAATATTTGCACCATGGAAATCATTAAAGCTTTTTTTTACGAGGGCTGTTTATTACACATTTACCAGCATAACTCTACCTGGGGCCCACCTGTGGATTTAGGCAAGGGTGGATTCTGTGGTATTTCACAACTTTTAAAATGAAACTGTTTCAAGAGACTTAGCTAGGCAACTTTCCTGACACTACAGTAAGTCTGAATGGATGAGGTAAATAGAAATCTGCTGGAAGGAGCCCATGTAATCCTATTTACCCTTGCAGGTCAGGATAGGTACTATATAGGGCCATGGGTGCTGTCAATCATTCATGCATCCATGACTCAGAAAGACCCTGTCATGTCCTTCAGTTCAGTTTCAGTTCAGTCGTTCAGTCGTGTCCGACTCTTTGCGACCTCATGAATGGCAGTACGCCAGGCCTCCCTGTCCATCACCAACTCCTGGAGTCCATTCAGACTCACGTNTCTTTGTCAGATTTTGGTATTAGGGTGATGGTGGCCTCATAGAATGAGTTTGGAAGTTTACCCTCCTCTGCAATTTTCTGGAAAAGTTTGAGTAGGATAGGTGTTAGGTCTTCTCTAAATTTTTGGTAGAATTCAGCTGTCAAGCTGTCTGGACCTGGGCTTTGTTTGCTAGAAGATTTCTGATTACAGTTTCAATATCTGTGCTTGTGATGGGTCTGTTAAGATTTTCTATTTCTTCCTGGTTCAGTTTTGGAAAGTGGTACTTTTCTAAGAATTTGTCCATTTCTTCCACGTTGTCCATTTTATTGGCATATAATTGCTGATAGTAGTCTCTTATGATCCTTTGTATTTCTGTGTTGTCTGTTGTGATCTCTCCCTTTTCATTTCTAATTTTATTGATTTGATTTTTCTCCCTTTGTTTCTTGATGAGTCTGGCTAATGGTTTGTCAATTTTGTTTATTGTTTCAAAGAACCAGCTTTTGGCTTTGTTGATTTTGCTATGGTCTCTTTTATTTCTTTTGCATTCATTTCTGCCTTAATTTTTAAGATTTATTTCCTTCTACTAACCCTGGGGTTATCCATTTCTTCCTTTTCTAGTTGCTTTAGATGTAGAGTTAGGTTATTTATTTGACTTTTGCCTTGTTTTTTAAGGTATGCCTGTATTGCTATGAACTTTCCCCTTAGCACTGCTTTTACAGTGTCCCACAGGTTTTGGGTTGTTGTGTTTTCATTTTCATTCATTTCTATGCATATTTTGATTGCTTTTTTGATTTCTTCTGTGATTTGTTGGTTATTCAGCAGCATGTTGTTCACCTTCATATGTTGGATTTTTAATAGTTTTTCTCCTGTAATTGAGATCTAATCTTACTGCATTGTGGTCAGAAAAGATGCTTGGAATGATTTCAATTTTTTTGAATTTACCAAGGCTAGATTTACGGCCCAAGATGTGATATATCCTGGAGAAGGTTCCATGAGAACTTGAGAAAAAGGTGAAATTCATTGTTTTGGGGTGAAATGTCCTATAGATATCAATTAGGTCTAACTGGTCTATTGTATCATTTAAAGTTTGTGTTTCTTTGTTAATTTTCTGTTTAGTTGATCTATCCACAGGTGTGAGTGGGATATTAAAGTCTCCCATTATTATTGTGTTATTGTTAATTTCCTCTGGCAGTGCTTTTTGATTAAAATGACATTTTAAAAATATGCTTTCATGCTCATTAGAAGCTTCCTTGAAAGTTTTATTTGTTTGCTTTCTTTAAAAACTTTACAAATGCTTTCCTTTTTTCACTGCTATTGCTTGTGATGAGAAGACAAGTATCGTTCTTAATGATGTTTCCCAGAATACAACATATCAATTTCCCCTGCCTATTAACACTATTTTTTTCCACCAAAATAGACCCTTGAATTTGTCTTCAACACCTTGCCAACTTCTGCCAAAACCACAGCAGTAAACTAACAGAATTCCTTGTTCATCTTTATGGCTTTCCATATAGCATTGCTCCTAAATAAGGAGCTTGTTTTATAGGAAATCAAGTACAAAAGTGAGTAGAGGTTCTTGCTATGTTAAAAGGTTATGGAATGGGCAATGGATGAAGTAGTTATACATACCAGTTACAATCTTGTGGTCATGTGCAGCAACACAACCTAGAATATTTGTGAAATTATTTTCATTGTATATGAATATATTTATGTATACATTAGCTATTTTTAGCTTCCCTCTCCTCTTTGCCTGCCTCTGATAACAGAAAATGTGCTGCTACAAGTTAATCTTATATCTCATTGTATCTTTGTAGGAAAGATACAGGGTCAATTGGAGAGTGTCATTCAGTTAGAAAGGAAAGAATGTCACCCTTAAATAGATAAATGAATTTGGTATTCTTTTTGAAGGAGAGAGCTTGTTTTGGCTGAATAAAAAATAATTGCATCATATTAACAGGAAGCTTAGTTTTCCTGTGGTCCTTATTCAAAGTCGTGGTGTTCAAAGAGGTAATGATGAATGCTTAGTTAACAAGGAGGGAAGTTAACTAGTTAAGCTATTATGGTGGGTTTGTACTGTCTCAACTTAATCTATTTCCCAGAATGTGCTTCTGTGTATTGTTCTGGGTTATGGTAGGCCATGAAAAAGATTTATGTAATATTTGGGAGGTACTTGTGATGAAGTAGTCATGTTTCTAGGTTCTGCAGGTTGGTTCAGGGCTCCAGAGACTATGGCAACTCACAGTATTGCTGCTGGTCTGATCGTTCAACCTATTGTTGACTCACAACTCCTCGACCTCCCTCGATCTCTTACTCGTGTTCCCTTTGTCTTTGACCAAGTATGCATGTAGCATGATGGCAGACCTCTGAAGTTCGCCCATTACTGTGAGCCTGAAGGAGGTAAGAGAAAACCAAGTTTCAGTGTGGCTTATGGATTCCATTGTCCTCATGTACATGGCACAGTCTGTCCATGCTTTTACCAGTTTGTCCACAGTTGGTCCACAGTTTCTCCAGTTGCCACATCCAACTTTCCTCCATAAATGGTACTTCAGTTGACTTACAGTGACCTCAAGCTCAAACCAAATACAAATATAATAGCTTTTATAGACTCTTTCACCAGCTCTAGCCCCTGCCTGTGCATAATCCTTATAACTAATATCTTTCTATACATCACTGGTGGTTCTCCTCTGAATATGCCTGACACGATGTCTAAGAAGACTGCATGATAAGTCACTTCAATCGTGTCTGACTCTTTGCAACCCCATGGACTGTAGCCCACCAACTTCCTCTGTCCAAGCGATTCTCCAGGCAAGAATATTGGAGTGGGTGGCCGTGCCCTCCTCCAGGGGATCTTCCCAAACCAAGGATCAAATCTGTGTCCTAATGTCTCCTGCATTGGCAAGTGAGTTCTTTACCCCTAGTGCCCAGGAAGCCCTAAAAGAAAAGGACTAAGGAAATTATTTTCATGATGATTTCAGATTCTAGACCCAGATTTGTGATGTCAGGATCTTTAGGTGAAACTACCATTTTATATTATTGTGTAGCAAGTTTTCAAATTTAGACAACTTTACACATATTTTGTATGGTTGGTTTAAAGTCAGAAATTCAAGAGGAAAATGTTATCAGTAGAGAGTTACTCTGGACACCTGCTTCCATATGTCATGGAAGGAAATTTTATTTAGGATTAAATCCTCTGATGCAGACCACAGATGAAGCAACCACAGGACTATCATTTCTTATCTAGGATCTACAGGTGTGTATCTCAGCTGTGGTCCTACAGCAGAGGGGCTCTCTCGTATTAAGCTCTGGGGTTTTTGTTCAGCTTTCCCATTACCTCGAGCACTGTGAGTTCAAAGAGAGCACAGAAGTACTTTGCAGAATCTTCCGGTTGTAAGGTTGAAATGGTGAGGCTGGAGGATTTAAGTGATCTCTGAAAATTTATAGAGTAGTGGCCATCCCTTGTAAGGAAAATCATCTCTCCACTGGGAGGTTGCTTATACCAAAAAATGTTGTAACTGCTCCAATTTTTTTCACACCGACAGTTCACAGTGACTGCCTCTCCAATCTCAGTGAATATGTCTGGTTGATCTTGAATAACTTTCTGGGCGACAGCAGATCCTGTGGGAAAAATCAGAAAACAGAGATGAAGCAGTGAATCAAATAGTGTAGGAACTAGACTCATTTCAGATCACCCTCCTAAAAGCAAACTGCAATCCTAAGACGCTGGCTTTTCTCCAGTCCTCCTTTCCTCCCCAAGTCCCTGTGAAGCTCCACGCGCCCGTGTGCAGGCCTTCCACCCTGAACACGCGCACGCATGTTTGGAAGCATCCCTACCCGAGAAGGTGGAGGCCGGGAGCACCCAGAGCAGGCTGGAGAGCGGCATGAGGCACGGACTCCCCTGC
>SJXQ01002965.1:147111-159570 GCA_006408695.1 Aepyceros melampus | reverse complement strand
ACCTGGGGAAAAGGGTGGGTGGGGAGGGGGGGTGTTCTGTAGCCTTGACTGTAGAAGATACTTTTTTCCAGACTTCAAGCTTTTTATTTTGTATTGAGGTATAGCGGATTAACAATGTTGTGGTGTCTTCAGGTGGACAGCAAAGGGACTCCGCCATGTGTGTACATGCATCCGTTCTCACCTAAACCGCTCCCCCGCCACCATCCATGGAGGCTGGCACACAACACTGAGTAGAGTTCCATGTGGTTATAATAGGTCTTTGTTGGTTATCTGTTTTGCAAATAGCAGTGTGTACAGTGACCTTCCCAAGCTCCCTAACTATCCCTTCCCTCCTCCGCCAAACATCAATTCCTTCTCTAAGTCTGTATCTTTTCTGTTCTGTAAGTTCATTTGTATCATTTCTTTTTAGATTCCACATATAAGGGATGTCATACCATATTACTCCTTCTGTGCCTGTCTGTCTTGCGGAAGAGAGATTAATGCTGTGTCTGACAGTTAGGAAAGAAAGACTTCTTTCAACCTATAGCATCCTACCTGAACGCACACTACTCACTTCCTCAGGATTTGGCAGACACATGGAAAAGTAACAATTACAGTAAAAATCAAAAATTGAATATGTCTGTCAATGAAATGTGGTCTAAATCGACGTGAAATTAAATCTTTGTGGAGAAAAACAGTTGAAATGGCTAACCTACTCACACATTTTCACCTGTTAAAAATGTTTGTCCAAAAATTTACTCCTGAATACTTAGCGGCCTTCTAGAGATTTTTAAGCCCCCAAGAATCTCCAGCCTTTGGCCATTTCCCTCTTTTGGTTTGGTTGTTATAAAGGAGAGTATACCCTCCTTTAAATTGATATATCCACATTTCTGAAAAACTTTCAAATACTCAGGGTAGCGGTAGTACTCCTGCCAAGGTTTAATTACAGTTAATAATCTTAGTGATTTATCAAAATTTAAAAGGACAAAATGGCCTGGTGACCAAAAGTCTGTTACCCCAAATCTTCCAAATCCTAGCCATTGGTTCAGGAGGATTTGATGTTTTAAAATCTTTAGAATTTCATGAGCATGTTTGTTGTGTATCTTGGAAAAGGAGACACCAGCTATGAGAATACACAGTGCATTTCTAAGTCTAGTAATGTCTATATTTTCTCTCGCTTTCCATACCAACCTAGTTATGGAAGGAAATAATTCACTTTTATTATAAATCTATCAAATGTGAAGTGGTAAAAAAAATAGCACAAGAAGGAATCTTATCATCATTTTTAAAGTATTTTTCTATTTAATTGGGCCCTCTAGTTTTACTTCTGTTTTGTAAGTAATTCTTTCAGAATTGTAAATTTAAGAAAAGCCTGATGTAGCTTAAACCAAAGGGGTACCGTTTTGATAAAAACAAGAACTTATATAATCCCCAGCATGGCGTGAAGCATATGGTTTGAAAATAATGCCCCAGTTTTAGAGCCTAAAATAAAGGGAGTAATGGGAGAAGACTGAGGTGTAATAAGAAACCGCATTGGCTATTTAAAATGTTTTAAGAATGCTATAGAACTGATTGATAGTTCCTTTGTAATGAGCTGTAAAAGGGTAAGGATATAAAAATACCTATAGTGGGCATTTTTAAAGATACATTGCAAGGAGGAGACAGTTTTGTCTCAGGATTCTGGATTATAATTTGCATCTTTGTATGGAGTTATTCACTGTGTTTCCTTTAGGGTGCTATGACCTGTCACATGGGGGTAAAGTTTATAATGGCACTTTTTATTAAGATATGTCACAGAAGATTCTGTCTGTAAATGACAGTTGATATGATGAGTTTTAAATAAGCCAAGGTTGGCCAGTTTTGACCAGTATGAAGATGTAATATTATTTAGTAATACAAAAGTTATATGGGCTGCAACTAGAGACCCTGGATTCTGCCTTCTTCTTGATGATTATCTTATAGAATGAAGTGAGGCAAGAGGCCTGTTTTCTTTTTCCTTAGTTCCCTTTTTATATAAATGAAAAATATGTTTGAATAACATTTTAGAGAGGTAATACCTTTCTTTTAAGAAAGAAAAAAAATGAACCCCTCGCAGAATTCCCATGGAAATGATAAGATTTATGATCATTCTTCATTCTGTCCTTTCCCTGACCCCAAACTGTTATTAGCTCCATATTTCCTACTTTATCAAACCCCAGATCCACAGTCTGGCCATCAAAGTCTTCCATGATCCACTTTAATTAAGGGTGCAGCTTTGTGGTTTTACCAATATATGCTTCTGTCCTTGTAGGTGGGGAGAGCAGAAAACACCTCTGCCACTCTCCATCTTACTTATTCTCTAAGAATCTCTGCACATTTCTCTCCTTTGTGGAGCCATCTCTGATCCACTTCAGTCATCATGTATCTCTTGGTTCTCTGAATTTATCATCTGTAGCAGAGAACAGTGTATAGTATTTGGCCTCATGGGCTTCCCTGGTGGCTCAAATGGTGAAGAATTTTCCTGTAGTATGGGAGACCTGGTTTCAGCCTCTGGGATGGGAAGATTCCCTGGAGGAGGGCATGGTAACCCACTCCAGTTTTCTTGCCTGGAGAATCCCCATGAACAGATGAGCCTAGTAGGCTACAGTCCATGGGGTCATAAAGAGTTGGACACAACTGAGCGCCTAAGCACAGCACATTTAGCCTCATATTCCCTTTAATGTCAGATATTCTTAATAGTCTTCTCACTTCAACTGGATAGTAAGACCTTGGTAAAGAATCCACCTGCAATGCAGGAGACCCCGATTTGATTCCTGAGTTGGGGAGATCTGCTGGAGAAAAGATCGGCTACCCACTCCAGTATGCTTGGGCTTCCCTTGTGGCTCAGCTGGTAAAGAATCCACCTGCAATGTGGGAGACCTGGGTTGATCCCTGGGTTGGGAAGACTCCCTGGAGAAAGGAAAGGACTTCCCTGGTGGCTCAGAGGTTAAAGTGTCTGCCTCCAATGCGGGAGACCCGGGTTCGATTCCTGGGTCGGGAAGATCCCCTGGAGAAGGAAATGGCAACCCACTCCAGTATTCTTGCTTGGAGAATCTCATGGACTGAGGACCTGGTGGGCTGTAGTCCATGGGGTCACAAAGAGTCGGACATGACTGAGTGACTTTACTTACTTACTTACTTACTTACCCTCTACAGTATTCTGGCCTGGAGAATTCATGGATTGTATAGTCCATGGGGTCGCAAACAGTTGGACACAACTGAACAACTTTCACTTTCAAGAATCTAAATGGTGTAATGCCTTTTGTATTTCTACTGCAGGATATACAGTGGAGGAACTGAGAAAGAAGTAAATTACCATTTTAAGTAATACTCATTTCCCCCCACATATTTCATGTACATTGTCTTATATTGCATGCTCAATTGATCAGTCATGTCCAACTCTTTGCTACCTCATGGACTGTAACCCGCCAGCATCCTCTGTCCATGGGATTTTTCAAGCAAGAATATTGGAATGGGTTGCCATTTCCTACTCTAGGGGGTCTTCCCAACCCAGGGATAGAACCTGGGTCTCCTGCATGTTCTGTGTTGGCAGGTGGATTCTTTACCACTGAGCCACCATTAAGAAGAGTGTTTAATCCCCTTTTTAATGTATGTGGAGGCTATGATTCAGAAGCTTTCATAGCTTGGTAAAGGTACTCAGCTAGAAAGTCAAAGAGTCCATATTCTCACTTTAGTTTTTCTGGTTCCAAAGCCTTTGCACTTGTGTTGCACCATGTAATTTATTCCATAAATGTTTGTATATTAATTATCTGTCAACATCTTAAATGTGGAAACTAGATATGTATCATATAAAGCAATTAATTTCTCTAAGCTTCAGTTTTTTAAATAGTAAAATAGGCATCAAAATAGTGCCTGCTTCATAGAGTTGATTTGAGAATTGAATTGAGGCAATAATATGTGTTCACCATCTTGCAGTGTCTCGTTCACAGCAAGTACTTAGTAGCTATTGTAGCTATTATTAAATGGTAACTATTATTCTTTACTATTCCTTTGTTTTCTCTTTTTCCTTCAATTTTGTCTGTAGTTCTTCCAGCACTTCCATTTACTATTTAAAGACATTTTTGTTTAACCTTACACCTGCCAAATGTGATGCGAGGGCCACTGGTTTCACAGTGGACAAAAAAGACTCAGTCTTTGGCCTCAGAGAGCTTGCTGTCTAGCAGGGATGTTGGATGACTGTGAGTCTATAGTCCTAACAAGGCCTAAGTATTATAATGGGAGATTATGAGGCATTGTGGGAACTCTAGGTATTAGGTCCTAGGTCCATGATCCCCATGAGGAAGTATGTAATATTTATGTAGACACCTGAAAGATGAAGTTAGCCAGATGAAAAAATGGAAGGGGAAAGAGAGGAGTATTACAAACAAAAAGAACTAACATGATAAGACCAAGTAGGAAAATACAACTGTGGTTCACAAACTGAAAGGCGTTCAGGATTGCTGAAGCAATGGAAAAATGGCTTCCAGGTGAAGCCAGAAACAGGAGCCAGACTGTGGAATGCTTTTAAGGGAATAAGAAGGCTTGAAGGGTTTTGATGTGGCTATTATTGTTCTGCCTTTCTAATAACAGACTCCATTTGTCCCACCAAAGAGGTACTCACATGACCCAAGAAATGTCATTCATAATTTCTGTCCTCCTGCAAGGGACAGAAATCTAGCCAGTATAAGTCCATACTGCTACTGCTAAGTCACTTCAGTCGTGTCCGACTCTGTGTGACCCCATAGACGGCAGCCCACCTGGCTCCGCCGTCCCTGGGATTCTCCAGGCAAGAACACTGGAGTGGGTTGCCATTTCCTTCTCCAATGCATGAAAGTGAAACGTGAAAGTCAGGTCGCTCAATTGTGTCCAACTCTTAGCGACCCCATGGACTGCAGCCTACCAGGCTCCTCAATCCATTTGATTTTCCAGGCAAGAGTACTGGAGTGGGGTGCCATTGCCTTCTCCGATAAGTCAATAGAGTAGGGCTTTTCTAGCTAGAGGTACTGGTAGCTTTTTACCTCTGGGAGAACTACTGGGATATGAGTCCAGGGTTCGCATTTTTTTTTCCTGTATAGATAAAGCATGTCTGCATTAAGAGAGCAGAAAGCTGATATACAGAAGTAAATATTACAGTCCCTATATCCTTTTGTCCTAAGTCAACTTCTGTGTTATCTTGGTTTGCCTAGTGAGAAATGTTCCCTACTAATACAAGTTTTAAGTGGGGGAGTGCAACATTCCAATTTTCTTTTCTTTTTTCTTCATATTTTTATTTTTCAAAGATTTCTCAGACTGCATCGTGGTCAGTGGATTAGATGAAATCAAGGAAGCGGGGAAACTGCATAGGAGTCTATGGAAGTAGCCCAGATGAAAGATGATAGGAGGTGTTACTAGAGTTGAGGCAAAAATGGACATACGGCAGATTCTGGAGAAAATTCCGTGGTATTGTTGATACACTGGATGATTATTTGGATGGTTTTGGGGGTTGAGGAAGGAGAAAAAGTATTGAAGAGGGAGGAGTCAGAGAAGGTGCCTCTGTTTCTGGATTTAGTCTCTTGGTATATGGCACTGTCGTTTGTTTTTTTTTTTTTTTTTTTAAGGCAATCTGAAGCAGTAATTGACATGCTTGTAGGATCTGTAGTAAGCAGCCTCCAAAATGGCCTTTAATGATCCCCACCTTCTGGTGTTCATTTCCTCCAGTAACCCTCTCCCTGTATGTGAGCTGAACCTAGTGAGTGGCTTCTAAGGAATGGAATGGGGAAAATGATGGAACGTCACTTCACATGTTGGGTTTCAGATGGTGATTTACTTCAGCCTCTTGCTTGCTAACCCTGGTGAAGCCCAGTTGGCGTGTTGTGATTTGTCATATGGAGGGTTCTGTATAGCAAGGAACTGAGGGAAACGTTTCTGTTAAAAATCTGGTATGGAGCAAAACCCAGTGTGGAACTGAGGTCCTTAGTCCAGCAATCCACAAGGAGCTGAATCTTGTTAACAACTTTGTGAGTGAGCTTGTAAAGATTCTCCCCCATGAGCCAGGAGATGAGTGCAGCCTTGGGTGACAGCTTGGTTGCAGCCTTGTGAGAGACTGAACTTAGCTAAACTGTCCAGATTTCTGACCTACAGCTGAATATACATGTTGGAAATCAAGAGACTGATCTAGGCTCGGAAATACTAATTTTAAAGTGTATCCTTTCTCTCCCCAGCTTAAAACCTATGTTGAAGGTCAAGCAAATGAGTTTCCTTAAGTACCCTTCTTCACTCAAGAAAACGAAATATAGACTACAGACCATGTAGAGGTAGACTAAAGCCATAAGGGAGCTTATGTGTAGTCCACCTTGGCTAAACACTGGGAGGAGTGGGGTGGAAAGCAGGTTACTGTACAAACTAAGGGTTGATGAAAGTATCTGGCCTTGAAAGAGTTAAGAGAGAGAGGCAGAATTGAAATAAAGTGGTCTTTAATATTTTGTTTAACATAAGAGAGACTTAGCCATGTGTTCAAATGTTGGTGAAAGTTGCTCAGTCTTATCCGACTCTTTGCAACCCCATGAACTATACAATCCATGGAATTCTCCAGGCCAGAAAACTAGAGTGGGTAGTGTTTCCCTTCTCCAGGGGATCTTCCCAAACCAGGAGTCAAACCCAGGTCTCCCTCATTGCAGGCAGATTCTTTACCAGCTGAGCCACTTACACACAAATATCAAACCAGTAAGTATGACTAAGCCCCTTTGCTGTTTACCTGGAACTATCACAATGTTGTGAATTGGCTATACTTCAATATAAAATAAAAAGTTAAAAAAAAAATCAAACCAAAGTACGTTGCTCCCCACCTCACAAACGTGTCTCAATTTAGACTATGAACAAAGACCCTACAGAGTGCTGGTGATTCCTGTGACTGTAACAGTTGAGAAATGGCTTAAATAGAGATACTTTCTTTTGCTCTGAGAAACCTTATTCTTTAATTTCCCCTAAATTCCTAAAGAGAAACACTGCTAAGAAAGATCCTCCCTTAATTATTTCTATGATGCTTAACAGTTAAGTCTGCCCTGGGCTCAGAACTCGTCCTTCTGGCTGAGAGTGTGCTGCATGTAAATTATACCCTCAGTATTCAGTCACATAGTTTCCGCGTGACTCACGTTCTCCCAGAGAATCCAGCACACAGCAGAAGCCGACTCAGCAGTTTCTCTCACGAGGCAACCTCCCCACCGACTCGCTGACCCTTGAACGCTCAGGGCTGAGACGAGTGTGTCCAGAGACCCCTTGCGGGTGCAGAGCCCTTGCAAGCCCCTGAAGCTGACTGCCGGCCAGCACTTTCACACGCAATGGGACATTTTAATTTCCCAGTTAGGATATGAAAGTTCTTACTAGCTCTCCCCTGAAGTGGCTGTGATTCTTTGTTCTAAAACCAGCAGTTCATGTGCTGGGAAAGCATCTGTAAAAGGGCGGGGATGTCCCAGAACCGTGACCCGTGGGCTGGACGTGCTCCATAGATGGAAGGACCAGGGTGGCGACAGGAGCCCTAGACCCCTTGCGGGTGCAGAGCCCTTGCAAGCCCCTGAAGCTGACTGCCGGCCAGCACTTTCACACGCAATGGGACATTTTAATTTCCCAGTTAGGATATGAAAGTTCTTACTAGCTCTCCCCTGAAGTGGCTGTGATTCTTTGTTCTAAAACCAGCAGTTCATGTGCTGGGAAAGCATCTGTAAAAGGGCGGGGATGTCCCAGAACCGTGACCCGTGGGCTGGACGTGCTCCATAGATGGAAGGACCAGGGTGGCGACAGGAGCCCAGACCCGGTGCTTATTCTCCACACGCCAATGATGGTTTGCAAACTCATATCCAAATGCCAGCTGAGATGCAAGGTGATACGAGTGTGCGCCCAGAGCCCTTGGCTTCCTGACTCTGGATGCTCAGGTCACAACCTGGAGGACAGAAGACTCCGTCCTCCTCAGGAACTGAAGCTTCTGTGGACTCAGAGCTCCACCAGCTCACACACCCCTCAGAGGGGAAGGACAAGCCTCGCAACAGCTCTGCAACAACCAGGCGCTCGGTATGGCTGTGGGTGAACCAGGACCGCCCGGTGTAGACAGGACAGAGCTGCCCCTGTCCCGCGTGACTGTCAACATCAACCCAAGGGCTCCCACCACTTCCAGAGACCCTGCCGGCTCCTGGGAGACGCACGCTGGCTCTCCTCCTGCCCACATGGCTGGAGGAGCAGCAGGAAAACCACTGAGCCTCCCAGTGCCCTCGCCACCTTCCCCTGTCACTAGTGCATCTATCATCACCACCTGTTCTGAGTGCACCACCTGCGGCCACTGGGCCGCTCCTGGAATAGTCATCTCAACAAGGTTCATTTGGAAAAGCAAATCCAAATGCAAAAGAACTTTTTGTGTGTGTGGACCAGCACGAATGGCACAGAACCTAAAAGCTGGTGAAGCGGCTTTGGTAACAGAGGCAACAGGCAAACCCAAAACTAAAGAGGAAAGGGTAAAGAACTCAGATCATCCAGAGAACTATGTGAAATAGCCCACAAGAGGGACGTGGTGGTCCCAGGCACCATTCAAGTCTCAAGGTTTCTTCAGCATCACTCTGAGTTCAGTGAACAGAATGCTTCATGCCAGAATTATAAGCAGCTCTAATTTCAGAAGCTGATTATCATTATAAATCATTCCATTATACTGAGATTTCAGTTTTCAAAACTCAGAGTTTAGAAAAAAGCACTTCATTATATGGCAGGATCTCAAGGAATCACAATGTGGGACAGACCCCAGCACCTACCTCACTGCGGGGAGAATGTTTCCACGCCTCCTAGAGCTTCTTCCTGGTTGGGCTTTGAGGGGCTGCTCTCCACTCTGATGTGGGCCCCCCCCCCGAGGAACACATCTCTCCCACCCTGGGGGGGTTAGGTCCTGGGAGGGACTTGTCCAGCAAGATGGGGCCTGAAGTGTCTGCTGTCGGTGGGACAGCCAGGGCGGGACCAGGAGGCAAACAGAACAGGCCTGGGCCCATCCCCAAGAGCCCGGGGCAACTTTAGGTCTCTGTTTTGGGGTAACGTGCTACAGAGCTTAAAGTGGGTGCTGACACGTTGAGGCAGTGGCTTGTTTTCAAAGCTGGACGAAGAGACAATGCTTGGTTCTCATCCTCACTTAACATCTCATCAACATGTGGTCAGTTCGCAGGATTCCCTCGATGTCCCATGGACTTTGAGGCCTCCCCCAGGCTGAGGCCTTGAGACCCTTCTTGACCTCTTCCTCTAGTCCCCCGCCCTGCTGTGGTTTCTAGTCTGACTTCGGCCTACACCCACTTCCAGCTCCGTGGACTTCTGTTACCTCCCCATCAGGTCCACCTCCTGCACAGCGTATCTCAGCTTGTTCCCCAGACCCGTGCCCCCTCCAGCTGCCCTGCTCAGGGGTGGCCCTGCTCCACTAGAAACTCAGACCTTTCCTGGATATAGCTGCCCCTGTCCCGCGTGACTGTCAACATCAACCCAAGTGCTCCCACCACTTCCAGAGACCCTGCCGGCTCCTGGGAGACGCACGCTGGCTCTCCTCCTGCCCACATAGCTGGAGGAGCAGCAGGAAAACCACTGAGCCTCCCAGTGCCCTCGCCACCTTCCCCTGTCACTAGTGCATCTATCATCACCACCTGTTCTGAGTGCACCACCTGCGGCCACTGGGCCGCTCCTGGAATAGTCATCTCAACAAGGTTCATTTGGAAAAGCAAATCCAAATGCAAAAGAACTTTTTGTGTGTGTGGACCAGCACGAATGGCACAGAACCTAAAAGCTGGTGAAGCGGCTTTGGTAACAGAGGCAACAGGCAAACCCAAAACTAAAGAGGAAAGGGTAAAGAACTCAGATCATCCAGAGAACTATGTGAAATAGCCCACAAGAGGGACGTGGTGGTCCCAGGCACCATTCAAGTCTCAAGGTTTCTTCAGCATCACTCTGAGTTCAGTGAACAGAATGCTTCATGCCAGAATTATAAGCAGCTCTAATTTCAGAAGCTGATTATCATTATAAATCATTCCATTATACTGAGATTTCAGTTTTCAAAACTCAGAGTTTAGAAAAAAGCACTTCATTATATGGCAGGATCTCAAGGAATCACAATGTGGGACAGACCCCAGCACCTACCTCACTGCGGGGAGAATGTTTCCACGCCTCCTAGAGCTTCTTCCTGGTTGGGCTTTGAGGGGCTGCTCTCCACTCTGATGTGGGCCCCCCCCCCGAGGAACACATCTCTCCCACCCTGGGGGGGTTAGGTCCTGGGAGGGACTTGTCCAGCAAGATGGGGCCTGAAGTGTCTGCTGTCGGTGGGACAGCCAGGGCGGGACCAGGAGGCAAACAGAACAGGCCTGGGCCCATCCCCAAGAGCCCGGGGCAACTTTAGGTCTCTGTTTTGGGGTAACTTGCTACAGAGCTAAAGTGGGTGCTGACACGTTGAGGCAGTGGCTTGTTTTCAAAGCTGGACGAAGAGACAATGCTTGGTTCTCATCCTCACTTAACATCTCATCAACATGTGGTCAGTTCGCAGGATTCCCTCGATGTCCCATGGACTTTGAGGCCTCCCCCAGGCTGAGGCCTTGAGACCCTTCTTGACCTCTTCCTCTAGTCCCCCGCCCTGCTGTGGTTTCTAGTCTGACTTCGGCCTACACCCACTTCCAGCTCCATGGACTTCTGTTACCTCCCCATCAGGTCCACCTCCTGCACAGCGTATCTCAGCTCGTTCCCCAGACCCGTGCCCCCTCCAGCTGCCCTGCTCAGGGGTGGCCCTGCTCCACTAGAAACTCAGACCTTTCCTGGATACCCCCACCCCTGCAGCTGCTCAGCACTGCCCAGGCCCCCAACTCCTGCCCTCTGCCTCCATCCACCTCAGCCCGTGTGACCGAGCTGCATGGGTCCTGCTCCCCGGTCTTGATCCAGGCCCTCCACACTTGCCTCCTGGCTTGGGCTCCTTCCCAAGCCAGGCTCCTGTGAAACACTGTTTCCCCTCCTCCAGGCAGCACCTACCAGGACGGTGCTTGGCACCCAGGAGGCAGCAGGCACAGGTGCTGAGAGCATAGAAACTCCCTCCCACCCCCAGATGGCAGACATACCTGGGTGAGCAGCTGGTCGGGCGCCAGCTGGTTGATCCACCGCGTGTACCGCTCAGTGGAGTTGGGGGGCTCCCTCGTCACTTGACAACCGATAATCTGTGAAACAATAACAAACAGGACTTAAAGCCATGCAGCCTTGGGGGCAGCTCCATGTTTTGATAACTTTCTCCATTCAGCTTCTAAATAAACCAGAGCTGCAGCCCTAGCAGCTCACTGCCCCCGGCGGGCTCCCTCTATCTAGGCTGCCGCAGCAGCCTCCACGGTGATGCCGTCAGACAGGCACTCCCGCCCAGAAAGAACCCATGCTAGCTGCGGTCTATGTCCTCTCCTGTGCCCTGCCAGATTACTCTCACCCCTCCTTCTGCTCTTGGTTCTGGAACCTGGCCCTGCCTCCTCCTGGCCATGGACACCATCCCCTCTCCACAGCTTCGCAGGCTGACTCCCAGCACCCAACACCTAGGGAAGCCCCCTGCACGCTCTCCTCGGGTATCTGCTTGCAGTGCATTTAAACATCCTTAAGACTGCTCAGAGGTAAAGGGTCCAGCCCTCCCACCAGTGAGGCAGGCTTGGAGGGAGGCTGGCCCCTCCCACAGATATCAGGGGTCCTGATGCTCATAAACCAGCAGCCCCAGGGCTCAGACACAGAGAATGGGCCAGTTTCCAAGGGAGGGGCCCCTTGCAGCAGCAGGAGGAGGCCTTTCTCCTCCTTTCTGGCCAGGGGAGGGCAGCTGGGGTGTCCGAGGGTGGCAGAAAGCCTGCCCCTGAGTGAGGGTCCTGTGAGGCTCTCACAGGCTGGCTGACCTCGGAAGATGACACTAACCTCTGACCCCAGGCTTTGTCTTCCCCACCTTCCCGACCATCGGGTAACACAGTGAGGAAGGTCAAGGGTGGCTGGCTGACTTATGTCACTGCCTAAGTCTCCTTATTGGGAAATGAGCAAAAGTCACCTGATGAATTTCTTAAAACTTGCTCTAATATACACAACACTTATACATGGTGATTAATTTATATTAATTCAGTTATGCTACTGAAGAGTTTCCAGAAGGTTTTCGTCTGCTTTGCTTGAATTTTGTTGTGGTGGCTGTGTTTCGTGATCCTGTTATACATATACACATCTCCACTCATTTTCAGATTCTTTTCCCACACAGGTTATTAGAGAAGACTGAGTAGAGTTCCCTGTGCTACACAGTAGGTCCTTGTTTGTTGTGGTTTTCTCATCTGTTCTTGACAGAGAGAGAGAAATGGTAGATTCGCATGCAGCAGTAAGAAATAACACACAGAGATCCCATGCGTATTATTACTTGGTTTCCTCTAATGGTAACATCTTGAAAAACCAACACTTGGCCTCCACTGGGCTCAGGGACACTGGGTG